>CAEGAE010003203.1:0-64503 GCA_903067095.1 Girardinus metallicus
TCTATCTATCTATCTATCTATCTATCTATCTATCTATCTATCTATCTATCTATCTATCTATCTATCTATCTATCTACCTGATTTTGCCAGCAGATCCTGCTGAATCCTTTTCAGTTTGCCTTCTATTATATAACCAGAAATGTATTTGAGTCAAGAGGTTGTTGAATTTTTTTTTTCTTTTGCTCTGAGAGCCAAGAGCACACATCGTCTCAACTCTCCCTTTCACAGCCTCAAGACACAGCAATTTCATTTCTGCTTGTGTCCAGTTCAATTCAATCCAATCCATATTTGATCTCCCAGATGGCATGCAAGCACAGTCATGTGTACAGCATGTGTGAAGGCCGGTACGTAGGAAACTGGATGACAGACACGCAAGCACACCTAGGCGAGACAACAGAGTATTATTTCCCCAGTGATTTTGAATGGCAGGGTTGAGTGGGAACATTGAACCAGATGCTCTTTAATCCTGTAATGAGAAAACCAGCCAACCACACATGCAGAATGCACACACACTCACACTGAAGCAATAGTCTGGTAGACACAATGCTGCTCTTTTAATCCTGATCCCTCTCTCACTCATAATGATGACACTAAGACTCCCTCTCCTCTGTTACAACTAATCATTTATCTGTTTATCTGACTACATAGTGAGAAACACAGATTGGCTTTGTGTAGCCGTCTGTTCCAATTTAATAGCATGGGAAGAGGCTGGTGAACAGAGAGAAAGACAGATGTGCTGAGAAATTGTTGTACATTGATTTCGGTTCCATCATTTCCTTTGTGTTAAACAGACTGGCTTAAGTTTTCCAACATACTTTTGGCAGTGAAAAAGTATTCGCCCCCTTATAGATTTCTGTTTTGTGGGGATTTTCAGTCATACTTAAAATGCTGGTGTAGTTATCCAAACCCATGTAGCCCAATGTGAAAAAGCTATATCCCCTCAAAACAAAACTGGACCAAACTTGGTGGCAGTGATCAATCCACATTATGTCACTGATCAATTTTGGCTCACTAGTCTTTACACAATTCTTAAACAATTCAAAAGCAGACTTGCTGGTGTTCTTCGGATCTTTGTCCTGCTGCATGATCCAAGTGCATTCAAGCTTAAGGTTGCAAACAGATGGTCAGACATTCTGCTAGAAAGTGGGATTCATGGTTCCATGATAGGATGTCATCGCAGTCCTGAAGCAATATTGCCATACCATTACGCTTTCATCAACAGGTTTGACTCTTGGTATAATGTACTTTTTCTTAAATGTAGTGTTTGTTTTATGCCAGATTATGTTTCATGCAACAGAGGCCTTTTGTATTTTTCTGGGTTATTTTGTGACCTTCTGGTTTAGTCATTAATGTGCTCCAGAAGGTTTCTTGGTGGGCTGGTCACTGCTGGGATGGTTCCCCTCTGTTCCATGGTCTCACATTTTCTGAATAATGGCATTTCTTGCGGTTCACTGAAGTCACAAAGCCTTGAAAATTTCTTCTTCTGTAATTTTACTGGGCACTTTTAAGATCCTTTAGCCTAGTTCAGACGTATTCAATTAGAATCTTCCATTATGTTTCTTGATTCTATTGGTCAGACAGCAAGTAGGTCTGGTTGTAGCTAGTGATTGGCTTTTCAACAAAAGTTATTAATCAGATTTACTATTTATTAAGGGTGATATGAATATGTTTTCCATTTAGCAAATAAAATTATAATTTAAAACCTGTTGTTTGTATTTATTCCTGTTATCTTTGTCCAATATTAGAATTTGAAGAGCTGAAAAATATGTTACAAAAAAAGCAACAACAAAAGAAACCTACTAAGAGCCAAATATCTTTTCATAGCACTATATATATATATATGAATGTCTCTGCAATATCAGATGCAAAAACTGCAACCTACCAATCAGATTCTGGTAACCAAGCAACTGATTCGCTCCAAAATCTTTTAAAACCTTACATACTGCTGTCATTGTTTCAGAAAGTGTATGCACAGCAACACGAATGCAAAGACACACAAACGCAGACCCACAAATCCCTGTGTGGAAAGTGTGGTATACTTAGAATATAAACACTTCATTTCTAAGCTGCAGAAACTTTTAAACATATTCTCTCCCAGACATGCTGGCATCCAGAAATAGACGACAGCAAGAGCACATCATACGCTTTGTTTAGACCCGACAATTGAGATTGTGCGGATGGAGAGAGCCTGCTCGTATGCTAAGTGAAGACAGGTAACAGGAGAGTGGGACATGGGGAAAGGGAGGTAATCACAGTTCCACCCAAACAGATCTCTCTCGCTGTGGCACAGCTAGGCTAAAAATCAATAACGCTTCTCTTTTTCTCTTTTTCCATCACCAGCACTGCTAAGAACAAACTTTAACACACACATACACACAAGTAGACAAATGCAGACAAGCATAGACATCAGACAAAGCACAAATCACTTAAACACGCTCATGCACCGATTCATGCCTTGGGGGCCTCCAAGTGCCACCACATAGATTCGATCAATACAAGTAATATCAGAGTTTATGCCATTTGATCGCATTTGATGTGTGCTATTTTAACCATGTTTTTCTTGGTAAAGGGAAAATGCACACCCACACTGATAAAAAAAAGCTGACACATACATCCCGGTTAGCATGTGAACGGCTCTCGCACAGATGCCCACACAGATGCAGAGCAGTCAGAGGAGTGAACAGGAGTGAGTTGGAATCTGCTCATGCAAATCAATTTTATTTTACAAGCATGCTCCATTTTTAATCATTTTAAAAGAGTGAACTCAAACATGCAAGCAGAGGGTCTACAAGTAGGAGAGATTAAGGAATTTAGTTTTTAGAGAGGCTCAGAGAAATCAGCTTGCCCAACTCTGACTGATGACCGTGCTAGTGGAAAGTTTAAAGTTTTTTCTCTCTAATCAATGAATGTACCATGCCACTTGCTTGAAAAATGATCATATTTCAGCCACAGCAGTAGTGCTTGTCATCTGCCATCAGAGGAGATGACGGCGTTGGCATTGGAGTGACAAGCCCCTTAAACTTTGGAGCAGCTACATATGCAGCACTTTTGGAAAATTGCAGACACTGATTTTACAGAAGAGCAATGGATTCAACACTTTAGAATGGCAAACTAAACTTTTGATGAACTGTGCGATGCTGTGAGACCTCTTGTAGAACCAGCTACACATAGTCCAAGGAGATCAATGTCTACAAATAAGCGTGTTGTTGCTGTACACAAACTGGCATCACTTGTGTGATGCCAAAAGGTGTTTTCGTTGCAGTTTTGCAAAATACGCAAATTTCAATATGGCTGAAAAGCCAGCTCATCCTAAAGCAAAAACTTTTCATCAAAAAATGTAAGTTTCTTTGAAATTGCAGTGTTTCCATCAAGCTAATTTATTTTCATAATTCCAATTTCGCAATTCTATGGTCAATAGAAAAGCAACTTGTGACGATATATAGGAATTAGCATTCCTCAACCAACTTTAAACTGTTTTTGGTGCAGAATGTTGGATACAGATTTGAATAAGAAAATACTTTAGTAACAGAATGATGTACTAGATATGAATTATTTGTAAGGACTATGATAATACTGCAATCTTGCTAACTGTTAGTCACTAATGACACTAAATGTTTTGGCAGTGGGAAGAATTGAGTGAGTGAGACAGGCATGAAAACTGATGAGGATTTTCTAGTTTTCCTAAAAAATATACATAAATTCATATTGTGTCTCCAATAACTTAGCACTGTTGCAAGTATTGAAACCGGGTCTTTATGTACACTTTAGCAGTAGTCCAGTTAAAATCATGTCTGCTTGCTAATAAAAAATTCTTATTTACACGCCTTCTACAGCAGTTTGTTTGTAACTAATTCAGATTAGTGAGCTGCCTTGTTTCCACACACATTTTCAGTTCTGCATGGGACTGAAATCAGGACCTTCTAGTAAATGTCCTGACCTCAGGACATTTACTAGAACTAACTTAGTGGTATGTTCACTTGACAGATGCATTTGTGCTTTAAGAAAAGCTTTATGCTATTTTGTGAAGTGCACCAGTCCTTCCTGCAGCAAAACATCCATTTATCCAAAAGGAAGGTCCTTGTTCCTTAGTTTACTGGCAGGCTGCAGTATTTCTGCTTTGTTGCTTATGGATTAATGGCTTCTTCTGTTTTGCATGGTCTTTCAGCCCACGTTGGTACAAACCTTGTGTTCACTGCGGATAACACTGTCATGCCTGCTGTAGCTAGCATCTTCATAAGGTCTTCTTCTCTTGTTTTGGTGTTGGTACACATTCTTCTCTGGGACACAGAACCCGTGTCCTTTCTAAATGTTGTTCAGAATGTTGTCCAGACATTCCTCTGGAGCTTAAACGTAAATATAATTGTTAGAATAGACGAAGTTAGGACTTTCAGGAATCTGAAGCACATCCAAGAATGATCCAGTTTTCTTTTTGATATCACACAACAAAGCAGTATGATTCAAGTGTTGCCTTAAAACAGAGCCGCAAGCTTCCTGTAGCTCAGAAGTATAAATTTACCCATGAGAAGCTTACAAAGCAATAAGATGATCTTTAATTTCCCAAATTGTTTGGAGGCATGGTTTTCTTTGGTTTTCTTATTTCTGCTGTTTTATTTTTTTAAGCCATTGAAAAACAGCACGTTAGCCAGAGCATTAGGCAAACATCTCATTCAGACATATTGATCAGTATGTTGTGTTTGAGATGTTTAATACTCATACATTAATGAAAAACCATCTTCTGAATATGATGTATTCTTGGTTCCTCACTAAGGAGCAGTTGATTTATGGTACTTTTTATTCTTAAAAGTTTAAGGTTTTTTTTTTAAACGGTATCTCTCTGAATTCTAACACTGAGTGCATGTGGACTTGCATTTGTTTAGTCCACAGCTGTAAGAAGAGTTTGTCTTTCTGGAGTCTGATGACTTTACAAAGGCTGGATTGCAGCCTAAATGCTTTTGTTTTAGGTTTAGTGTTTAATGTAACACACTTATAATTAGGGATTATGCTATTGTAATCATAGTTAGCATAAAAAGATGAAGAATCACCAAAAACAGAATGTCTCTCTCTCACATACATGCACACATTTCATTACAAATTTAACAACAATCTCACCTTGTGCAATTCATGCATTTAGACCTATCCTAAAATAAATACCCAGTGTATCTCTTGTGTGTGAGTGTGTGTCAGGATAATGGTTTGTTTGTTTGTTTGCCTTTTGACACCGGTCCGCCCTCTCCTATTGATTAGTGCTCCTGCCTCCCTCTTTATATCTCCTCCCAGTTGGCTGGTTATGAAAACACTATTGTTGGAGAGACAACTACTTCACCTGAAAGCTCCAAATGCTCAGTGCTGTGACTTCACAGGTTGACATAAGGCATTCACATCATCTGAAGTCAGAATTGGATGCTAAACACCAACTGTCAGAAGGGTTTTATTTTTTTGGTTGTTCTTTTTTTTTTTTTTAACACATTCCCATGTAAATTCGGAGAGTTTCTCTGAGAGTTCTGATGTAAAGTTTGAGGTATGTAGCCTGGTTGAGCAGATAATGTATTACAACCTGTCTCATGAGGCTAAAACTAAGTACCCCCAGTGCTTCCAATAAATCTTTGGGAACCATTAGCTGGTGGCTTGGGATTCATCCTCATCACTTAGAAACACATATACTTTACAGCGTTGCACAAGGTTACAAATGCTGCACCCTTCCACTGGGATCTATGCTACTCAAAACCCTGACTTTCAGCAATATATTGTGGGCTTACATTATATTAAATAGGAGTAAGACAAACTCTTACATTTATGACTCAGTTTTATATTGCTCAAACACAGGTGCAGGGCATATTAGTGAAGTAGGTAATAAAAAAGTAATTTAAATCAAAACCAGAAGCTTAGATTTGTTTCACACGGAGCAATACCAATTTAAGTTTTCCCTATTTTAATTTTGATGATTATGGTGCGCAGCTGATTAAACACAAAAGTTCAACTTCTCGGAAAATTAGAATATTGTGTAAAGTGAATTAAAAATCTGATTTTTTAATATAGAAATGTTATGTCATGGTCATGTCATGACCTAAATAACCATGGGAACCACTGCATGCTTGATAGCTGTCTGGTAGACAGTCGTTTACACAAAGTATTACACTCCACAATAAGTCTATGCTAAAGAAGCTGGTTGTTCACAGAATGCTGTATCCAGGTATTGGAGCAAAATTTATGAAAAGATTATGCAAAGCATTTGTGCTTGGGGCACCCAAATGGCTAGCACATGGTCTAAGTGTGTGGTAATTGTCCATATTAGAAAAACTACTAATAACTCCATTAAAGGGACATTATGGAACTTTATTATAATGACATTCCCTCATCAGAAAAATACCTGGAGTGTTGCTTTGATTCTTTCATGCACGTTTAAGAAACCCCTAAATCTCCCATGGCAGCCATGGAAGATTCAGGCTTTCATAAAAGCCACTGTCTTGACCTGAAATACGACAGTCTGTGTGAAATGAATCTGTTTCTCTTTTAAATTCAAATGCAATGTTTTCAATGATATTCCTGAGATATGATTAGCTCATATCTTCACTTCCTAAAGTTTCTTATCTCTCTATGTTTTGCCATCCATGACCTATTAAAAGGAGAAGTCAGCAAACTTTTTTGCAGGTCTAAATATTGGAGAATATTCATATTTTTTGTTCTTTGTCCTTCACTGAAGTGCACATTCACCTGCCATTTCTCCTGTCACCCAAACCTTTTTGTTCACCTCCAGGGTCTCATTTTTGTGAGTCATTAACATGTATTACTGTCTCATTTGCTTCCATCTTCATGCCAAACTCCTCTCTTTAACTTCTCTGTCGATCTATCACAGCTCCAACACATCATCAAATACAAATCCAGCGAGAGAACACGGTGAGATAAGATTGGAAGGTGAAAAATCAGTGCATTAATAAGCTTATTGTAAATATAGAAATGGAATAGGGTGAGTATAGAAGGGACAATGACAACCAGGAAGCTAATATGAACTGATCTAAGGTCACTGATAATTGGAACCTGATGATATATTGATACCAAGTTTTTGCTCTTACCTGATGTAAGTGAGAACACTTATCCAGATTGACATTATAGCCACTGACAGGGGAAGACAGAAACACAGAAAATGGCACATGTTAGTAGTTGGGATGTATTAGACAGCAAGTAAACATTTTGCCAGTGAAGTTCGTGTGTCAAAAGCAGAAAAAATGTGCAAACTTAAGGACATGATAAAGTTTGTCATACTGTGTGATGGCTAGGTGGTTGGATCAGAGGATCTACAAAACTTCAGCTGTTGTTGCCAGTTTTAGGTAATATTATATGGTCTCTGAAGTAGACCACAGAAACAGCACTTCTCTTGCCATCTGAGAATTAAACTGTTTTTTTAAAAAAGTTTCAGATTTGAATTTGCTTTATTTTGTAGAGGCTGTGGTTCTGTTTTAATTCACAATCAACAAGTAGAGTGTCATTTACAATTAGCTGTTTTGCTCCATTTATTAATTAGGTCTGCTTTGTTTTATCTACATGAACCCTAACCCTAGATTTAATAAACTACAACTAGTAGTTTCCCTTTGCCAGAATGACAATGATTAACTCACTGGAAAGTCATATTGGGAAAGAAATTTCCAATCTTTACAACTCTTTTGAAATAATTTCCACAAATGCAGATTGACAGATCATGCAGTTCAGTACAGATTATCTGGATACGTCATTTTGCCAGAATCTGGAAAAAAGATTCTTTGCCAGAATCTGGAAACAAGATGCAAACTCTCACCTTCACTTAAATGGAAATTGGTTCATCTGGCGATGTAAGTCTTGCTCACCCTATGATCTTGCAGGGTCCCAATCAAGAAGGAAGCCACAGCTCCACAATCAACATGCTCAAGCTTTACTTGAATGTACTGATTTCAGCAAATTTTGCTGAAATTTGCTGCTGCCAACATAAACCAGACAAATATCTTTTAGAGAAGTTCTATGAGAGAAATATAAAGGTTTTCAGCTACACAGACAAGGAGTATGTTAGCAGGAGACAAAGTGAGCTTTTGCAACGTAAGAACACCGTTCCTTATAATTAAAGCCCAAAATCAAATTTTATACTTATTCCCATGACAAGTGGCTGTTACTGAGAAATATTTCATTCTTTTTTAGACCTGGAAAACACAAAAATTTAGGAGAATTTCCAAAGAGTCTACATTATAAAAAATCATGAGGGCTTTTTATCTAAGTCAAGTAAAAATACTTTAACTTGTTAAAAAATTATCTTAGGGGAGCTAAAACTAAAGTAAATTTGTTTATCCTTTTCAAAATATATATCCAGTATCCTTTTTTCTCAGTCAGAAGCTGCTTTTCAGAACCAAATGATAATATCCATGTTGTTTTGGAAGGAGATTGCTACATATAGTGCTCAGATTGTGAATCAGTGACTTCTGTCTAACAATTTATTTGGATTATAGTTCAAAGGTAAAGACATCAAAAGAATGAATGAGCAGAGTAAAACCTGCTCCCATTCAAAAATGCATTTCTCAACAGACCATCTCTGTGTGTTGGATCAGACACATTCCTGCACACCCGGACACACTTTTACTTACACACACAAAGAAAGTAAAATATATATGAAACCTGAAGCAAATACAAACGACGACACCATCCGTAGAACACAGCTGCTGGACTGATCCCCTTCACCTCTGACAATAGCAGGTCAACTGCATCTTTATTTCAGAAATCAGCCCCATTAATAATTCATAAAATTCCATCAATATTTCAGTGATAAGCAGTCTTTATTTCTGTCCTGCCAGTAAGACTAAATCATTAATGACCTATGGAAGTCCAAAAAAAAAACAACACAGCAGAGAGTTAGTGTGAGAGTGTGTGTTAACGTTTCTTCATCCAGGCATATGAGCTGCCGACACTGGGCATGCAGGTCCCTCCTCCTCCTCATCAGTCCTGCTTGACGCGTGTGAAGCTATCCTCAAATCACTTCTGCAACAGTGATCCAACACCTTGGGCAGCATGGTCCAGTCCACTGATTAAAAGGAAATTAGTCTTTATTTTTAAACTGGATTATCAGTTGAGACTTGTCTACACTCCCACAGAGGGAGGTGTCTAATTTTCGCAATGAAACGGCTGTTACTGGGAGTAATTTACTGGAGATGCAAAGGTTTTCAAACTGTTGAGGCCCACAAATTATTTCAGATCTCATACATTGAATTTCAGAAATTAGTACCCCTTGAACTTTTCCACATTTTGATACATTACAACGGTAAATTGTGATTTTCGGGAATATATTGAGATTAAGTACTTTGTTGTCATCTTTTCTCATAGACCCCAACAAATAAATGCAAAGTAGAAGAAAAATTGCATATGATTTTCAAAATATTTTCCCAATAAAAATGTTCTCTGTGCTGTGCATTTATTTTACGGGCCGCTTTTATGTAGACACCCCTAAGTAAAATAGAGGTGTGGAAGAGCGTTATTGAGAGAAGTACCCAAGAAGGACCATGACAACTCTGAATGACCTCCAGATATTAACAGCTCTTCAGGTCAATCAAAAGAAAAAAAAACGTTTATGATTACATTCACACTGAGTGGCTCAATCTGACTTTTTTCCCATAAGCAACCCATATTTCATGACACAAATATGGACATGTTATAAATAAAAACTAAATAAATAAAATCAGACCCAGGCATCTTTCATATGTGATCCTCAGCCACACATGTTGCCCTATCTGACGATTTTCCAAGTGACCTCAGTCTGAGCAGTCGTGTTGTATTTATTCCAACTTTTATTTCATTGGTTGTGACAAGTTTGTGCTGGAGGAGGCAGGGAGCTGTGAGATCAAATGTAAACAGTGGGGAGAAACAAGCATGTTTAATATTTGATAACTACATGCTCCCTCCATTGTTCTGAACTGCAAGTTTCAGCTAACTCTTTAATCACACTTTGTGCAATGCAACGCTTCTTACATGTAAGTGATGTTGACTAACAAGATGTTGACTACGTTGGTTTTCTTTAAAAGAAAAAAACTTGCCACATTCATATTTACAAATTTTACTGCCAAGATCCCTGATAGAGCTGGTCACAGTTTTTCTTGGTATAAATTGTTGAACAGTTTCATTATGAAGACATATATGCCATCATGTGTAACGTCAGTATTTGTTTCCATAAAAACAGCATGGTAAATGTGATGCCACATCTCCTTCTATGCATGCAGGTGACGCAACACAAGAAAGTTGAAAAATGTTCAACTTTTGGTGTTGTCGCATCATGTCAAGTGGCAGAAAAAGTTCACCTTTCGTTGCCATTCTTCGCTCTGCTTGTATTGAGACCATTATGGTAGGGTATCTGAAGCAAAGATAAATGTACTAGAACTACTTCTTTTTTGGATGCTTTGACTTCGTAGCTCTATATCACATTTAATTTGCTTTATTTGTGCCTTTATTACCTTAAATTTTGTTTACCCTGTAAAGGGCTGACACCAAAACTTCTCATAAGTGCAACCTAGTGTCACGAGTGTTAATTGTACCATGGTTTGAGAATCATGTTAAGATGAAAGCATTGCTTATTCAAAGTGTAGAACTAAATCCAACAAGGAATGATCATTATTGTCTCGTAACACAGCATTCCACTTAATAGCATTGTATATCTGGTGGTTGATAAAAGGTACACAACAACAGAAAAATAGAAAAAAACTGAAAAACCTCAAGGAAGGATGGTTTTTTTTTTATATAAGAGGTTTTGGACTGTGGACATGACACAGTGAGGCTTTGAAATGGCTTAAATCCATAGGAAATTCACAACAAAAGTGATCCGAAGTTGCTTTCACAGTTTTTTTTTGTTTTACTGATGTTTTTGATATTTTTTGCTTTTGTCTACAAACATAGGTGCAAGAAAAAAATCTAAAACAAATATGTATTCTTGTCACAGTGTTTTATTTTAAGCTAACATGTGTTTATGTAGCTGGAAAAAAGACATTCAGATGACTCATGGATGATTTCTATGTGTATTCGTCTGTTTCATCGCAGATGTAGTGGAGTTCAAAAACACATTGAGTCAATGGGTTCTGCCAATGTCATTGACAATATGTGATGGCTAAAAGCTCAGGCAGCACTGAAAAATTTGTCAAGGAATCACATTTCTTCACCATCACGTACAAGGACCAACGTTATGGGAACGTTTTCCAGTATTTCTCACATGTCTATCTTTTATATGACAATGTGCTTGGATCTTAATCTCAAAACAAATGTATCATACACTTTATCTGATTCCAGAGCCAGTGCTGTTGTGTTACAGTGCAACTAAATTGTAAGTGTGAGACAAGACATACAATTGATGTTCATAGATGTTCTGCATCCACAGAAAGGGAAAATCAAGTGACTTCTGATTGCAACTGGTTGCACTAGAGTTTATCTAAGCGGTATCAGAGTAAAAAGGGTTGAATGCAAAGGCACATCCCTTTTCCATTTTACTTTTATTTTACAAGTAGCGTTGGCCCATGAAATTTGATTGAAATCACCTCATCAAATTGTGTGGTTATAGGGTGACAAAACACAATAAAGTTGAAGCGAAATGAAAACTTCAAGGCTCTCCTGGTGACTGTGGAGCATTAAAACAAACATGAACACATTTATCACCACTATCCTAACTGCTACCAAATTTAGATGTCAAAGGATTGTTCAGTTTCCACACTCTTGCTGACACAATTAACTCACTACAAAACAAGATGTCGGGGAGGGGGAGACGAAATTCTGCATATAAATTAAAGGAAATGTAAATGGAAGTAAATGGGGCAGCGACTGCGGAGGCCACACCAGCGTCACTAACACGAGAACTCGCAAAATTTCTTCACAGCTCCATGATTTTGTTGTCATTAATATTCACTGACCAGAATGGATGAGCATAATAGCTGGTAAAATGGCCTGACTGTCAGAGAGCAAATTACTTTCATTTCAACGCAGTGCCACCAAGCAGCGAAAGGCAATGACATGTAAATAGCAGACAGAAAAAAAGAGAAAAGAAGAAAGAAAGGCACTTACACAGAAGTCATTGACATGTAAATACCAACAGAGAGGAGATGGAAGATGAAAGCAGGAGAGAGAGTCAGAACGCCAGAAGCCTTTTTACTTTGGGAGTGCTGTAATTGTCTTCGCTCTCATTCATTTTTTAAACATTTAGGTGGAGAACTTTGATTGATCGAATCACGCATGAGGCATTATGTTTCAAACACGACCTACGAAGAATGAAAATGACACTCTTCTTCCTCCTACTATCTCCACCCAAGTGCTGCTGCCACCCATATGAAACAGAGTTGTACAGGAGTCACATAATATCCTCTCTTCGCACTGAAATGGCTTCCTCAGCGCGTCAAGCGCTGTGCTCCACTGGCTGCAGCCGTCGCCACTGCATTCCCGAGCCTGTGTGCTGTATGAGTGATGACGGGGAGCAACTGGCTTCCATTGGGATCTAATCAAATGTGAGGGTCCATGCGGGCTCGCGGCCTGATAGAGAGGCGCTTTAACAGAGCTGCTCAGGGGAGACTCATCCATCAACCTGCAACCAACCAAAGAGCACCGGGGCTACTGCTGGCAATGATGGAGAGCCAGCTGACTGACTGGATGGAGGCATGACAGTATGTATGGACGTATGTCTGCACATGCGCCACAGACGCATCAGTGTGTGGGAGCAACAGATTATGATATAAGAGAAGATAACCACGTTATCTCATGCTTTACCCCCGAACAGTAAAATGAGTTATGTTTGAAAGCCTTGCATTGGACAGGTTTAGTAATATAGATATCAGTCTGGGCCTCCTTGAAGACAGCAGTACGACAGAACAGAGGGTTACACCTCCCATATGCATAGATGTCCACTGCCATCCTTGTTTCCATATTATACTACTTTGTCCACTGCTTTGCGTCCTTTTCCTCCACACACTAAAGCTTAAGTGTAAAGCAATAGTGATAATGAAAGCATTATTGCTACCATTACCGATAAAAATCCTGGAAACAGCATCAAGATTGAAGTAAAGCAGCATCATGCTGTTTGTATGCTTTACACACAGGAGGAACTGGCATACTTCAATTTGTGAAGTGTACCAGTTCCTCCTGCAACCAACCAAAGAGCACTGGAGCTACTGCAGGCAATGATGGAGAGCCAGCTGACTGACTGGATGGAGGCATGACAGTATGTATGGATGTATGTCAAATTATGTTATAAGAAAATAACATGATTTGAGAGCACTGAAGCAACATCTCAAGACATCAAGCAGACAGGCAGCCTGCAAACCAGACTCAGACCATTTCTGTCAGTATGAATGGGCCAAATTATGACCTTCTGAAGTGATATTTAAAATATTTGAATGAAGCTATACAGTATAAATTTTAAGCAATTAAAAAACAGCTCTGCTTATTATTTTTGTAGTTAGGAGAGATAATTTTTTGGAAATCCCAACTGACCAAAAACAGGAAAAGGAAATTATGATTAATGTCAGACGGTTGGAAAATGTGTTTTCCTTTTACACATCATACATAAATATCTGGATTTAAATGTAAATGTACTCAAATACATATTTTGCTCCTGGAATACAGCATTCTTTTAAGATTTCTTACACAGCAGGTAGTAAATGTGAGTGCCACCGTGTGATAAAACAAAACAGATAGAAAACCAAGAAAAAAATTAAATAAAATGAAACTGATAAGGATCAAACATAACACAAAATTTAAATGGTATGAAGGTGAGTGTGTTTATCAGTGCAGATCTGCCTACGAGGGCAGTACCTAATCACAGTGGAGGTTAGATTTTTATCTCAGCCCCATCTTATCTCCAGAGTCCCCTCTTTTTCTTTATCTTTTTGTCTGACTGTGGGCCTCTCTGGCTGAGAGCCACTACCGGGTAAAGAATTCAGATAATATTAGAGAAACGATTGTTTACACATACAAACACATATAGTGCAGAATAACATGTTTTATTCTTGGTTTAAGTGAGGCAGTATGGAAAGTTCTGCAAAAGCAGGAGTAGGTGTTGCGATTTTCTTCAAGCATGCTAGGAAAAAGTGTGTTTATTCTCTTTTTTTTCTTATTTATTGTTTATTCGGTGACATTACCTCTGCGCCTCGTCCCTGCAGCGACACAGCTATAATTCACTCCCCTAATTAAATATCTGGCTGCAAACTCAAAAGCCTGATTTTCTCCAATTGAATTTCCAATTCCTCACAGATACGCTGCATCAGCTTACGGATTCAGCCAGGCTTCGGGGTTGGAAGGATGCTTGGAGATGGAGGCTGGAGAGGCTGGAGATAGAAAGTGGGAAGATGTCGTGGGTGTATAGTAAAACAAAAAAAACTAAACAAAACAAAACCAAAAGGAAGAGATATTCAGAGAGGAGCAGAAAGTAAATCAGAGAGCTGAATCACAGAGAAGCTTGAAAGATGTATCCAGGGCAACATTTGGCTGAGCGTCTCCTGCTGGGCGTTGTCCAGGCACTTAGAGATGGGTGACACATGCTGGCATCTGTTTGTTGTGTGCGTGGGTGCGCAGGGGTGTGTGTGGGGGGGTGTGCGTGTGTGTGTGTGTGTAGGGCCGTGTGGTCACTGGAGTTTAGAGATTACAGCAAGAGGTGAGGCCAAACTGACAACAGCTGCTGACTTACAAACCACATGACATTGATTTATTTTTGATTCCAGCCTAATACCCTTCCCTAACCCCTTAGCGCTCAGACACACTTGTCCACACGCGTACAGTTATAAGTCAGCATGATTGATATAAAAGCTGTCATTCTCTCTGCCAGCCTGTCGGGCTTCTCTTATCTCCATGGAGACACAGTGACAGGGCCTCATCCATCCCAAACACCCCCGACACAAACACATACATACAAATGTGCACAAACACACACGTGCTAATGCATAAAAAGTACACATTTCAACACATGCACAGATTTATTTATCTATATAGTCATATATAAGGCTCGTATGTACAAATATAGCACATGCTAATTATATTTTTCTGGCTGCAATTATTTATTACCTTCCTTCGTCGCCTTCTGGCACAATCTTATCTTTGAAGCAGCCGAAGAGAGCCAGTTTCTCCACAAGAATCATTTAACTTTTATTTGAAATCTTCACTTGAAGGCCCTTTGACTTTGAAGGCTTCTCTTTGCCCACCGACGGACACATCTGTCATGCAGAGAGTGGGTCCATAGAGTGTTTTACAAGAGGAGGGGAGCTTTAATTGGAGTTACAGCTGTTGACGTGCAGGAGCAGAATGGGAATAACAGGCACACTTCATATGTTGTGCCACTTTTTTTCATGACAGCTACTGTAAGATCTTTGCAGTTTTAGCATCTGAGTTGGAAGTTTAGTCAACAGGCTCTTCAGATATTTAGTCAAACCAGGGAAGCAGTTATTAGAGAAGTCAAAAAATGAATCAAATAAATAAATAAAAACTAAATGCTACAACTCAATATTTTTTATGACATGCTACTACCCTCTAGTGGACATGAAAGCAGCCTGCAGGATTTGTCTTGATTCTATTTTAAAAAGTACATGCACCAGAAGTCGTGCTTTCATTATCAGTACATGCTTCATCTTATTCAGAGTAATGGGTGAGTGTAAAGGGGGTGACATGTATTCCATGCTTGCTTACACATAGTCCCTAATCAGCTCAAAATCACCATTTAACCTAACATCCACAGAAAGGGTGTTCTTATTAATGACAGTGAGTCTCATAATTGCATGATTATGTAACTTTGTAAATTAATATCTGCAAAATTCTACTGGAACGGAACAAGGTATCCGATCACACTACATATCTAACGCACTGCTACATCTTTGTCCAGTGCTGTTAGTCATATACAAGAAAACACCAAGTACTGTAATGCAAAAACATTTTAAATATGAATTTCTAATGATTATACTGTATTTAGATCAACATTTCTTTTAACAACTGAGACCACCAACATAAAAGAACCATACAACATGATACTGAAACCACCTTATTTGTAGTAGACATGCTGCGTTAAGTGATGTACAGTCTTAAGTTTTCTACAACGTAAAGATTTTTGAGATGTGGCTCATAATCCTCAGTCCTGGTTTCATCTGACCAGAGCACCTTTTTCCACAAGTTTTCTGCACTGCCAGAAAACAGACCCCAAATGGATCTTCTTTTGAATTTCTTTCAACAGTGGCGTTTCTTTTTTGTTTTGCCATGCAAACCAAATCTCGTCTCGCTTGTTTCGACAATTTCTCCCACCTGAACCATGGCTCTCTGCAACTCCTCCATAGTGACCTGCACCTCTTGCCAGCGTCTCCGTGCATGAGGAGTGACTGATCTTGTCAGCTAACCAGAAGAGTCAAGTTTTAAAACCTTATTGTGTATATTAAAATTAAGAAACAATCTTTCAAATTAGTTTTGACAATAAATAGGCAAAAAGGAAAATGTTTCACCATACATCTTTAAATATTAAAAGGACTTTTAAAATATCAAAAGCTCTAATTTTATTTAAAAATCATCTCAAAATATTTCCCTGTCTTTTTTTCTTTTGCTGTCATGCATTGTCAAGGTCAGTTCGGTGCTGAGACAGCCTTTCTGTCCCGTCAAACCCTTTTGAAGAAATATTACACACTTCTGGCCGGATCTATAAGTAGAGCTCTTGGAATATACTGCGACAGAGACAGATAAGCATTGAAGGAAAACCATCACTCATTTAGGGCCATTTAGGTTAAGTCAACAATTTCAAATCTGGCCCACACCATCCAGGCATTATAAAACACACAGATGCACACAAAAGCTTAAAGCCCAGCATTCTCCTGCAGGACTGCAGCACGCCCTGTAGTCAAACCCACGACTCAGATCTTTTGCTAGTAGTGGGGACTTTACTCGCCCTGTACGACGTAGGCCCACTTGGCTCTGCACAAAGTGTTTAATTGCTTTGGTCTGAGGAGGAAAAACAGATAATAGGCACTTAGCAAATGTGAGGAGGGGAGTGTGGCTAAGAATGAATGAAGGATGTCATGAATGATGCCATCTGTGCTTTCTGTGATATCACATTCCTCTTTAACCATCCAGACCTTTAATCCCCACCCCCGCCCCTTCCTGTCTCAGTTAACAGGAGTGTCTGAATTGGCCACCAGCAGCAACAAAAGAAAACAACTTCAAGAACGTAAATTAAACATACTGCAGATGCTTTTGACTTGCCGTGTGCGTGTGTGTGTATGTGTATGAGGTCTACAGGGCCCTCCAGGCAGGGTGAATAATTAACAGGGCCAGTGAGTGAAGTAGGGTACCAGGCAGGGTGTTTTGTTACCCCCGCCTCACTCAGCACGAGCAAACAGCATTAGATAAGCCTATCTCTATCCGCCTGGCTTGTGTGCATGTGTGTGCGCAGTTGGGCCACTTTAGATGATTCAACCATTTGATACCTTCAAAAGCCTCCTGCAGCTCGGTAACAGTTCCCGACAGAAAGCCTAGACATCCCTTGTCAAACGAAGATGGGCTCCAGCAGCTGCAGCAACTGAACATCTTGTCACGTCTCACAAAGTTAAATATTTTTGTTTCATCAATATATTAAAGGAAACCAGCTTTTAGTCCAGAGAAGGAATATGTAGTTTCATTTAACTTGAACATTTGCCGTTTTTTCATGTTAAAATCACAAGTACTTTATTGAGATTGTACGTGACAGACCAACGCAAAGTAGTGCATCACTGTGAATCAGAGCAGTACAATGCATGTTGGTATTCACACACCTAATAGAATCCAGAGGAACCAATTGTCTTCAGGAGTCTCTAACAGTCCATCTGTGTGTATCTTTACCTCAGTGTGAGAGCAGGTGTTCCTGGAAGACCTGGAGGTTTGTTAGAAAACATTAGTGAACAAGCAACATCATGAAAACCAAGGAACACAGCGGACAGGTGAGGGACAGTTGAGGAGAAATTCAAAGCAGTTTTAGATTTTAATACTGTGGGGATACTTTCTTCCAGCTTTGGACAAGGGACAAGAAAGGTGGTGAGACCTGATGGGAAGATGGATGTAGCTAAACTACAAGGCAATCCTGAAAGAGAAGACTTAAGCTTGAGGAGGAGGTTTTGTTTGGAGGACAGCGAACATATTCAGACATCTAGAGGCACACATTTTTGAAAAGGAAGATTTACTGCATCCTAATTATCTGCTGCTCTGTGTTAGTTTATCAGATAAAACAATCTATCTAAAATCTAAAGCAGTCTAATGCATTCGGAGCTTTGAGGTTCCACTGTAAGAGTTTAGAGGGTATCAATGCTTTTGCAAATCACTGTTTTTGACACATTTTATCTTAAATTCGGAGTGAAATAAGCCTCCCATTTATTTTAGAGAATTTGCGATGAAAACCTTTTTTCATAATCTAAGGACTGCAATTTGTTTGCAAAGCTAAGTGTTGTGTGCTGTGGGGCTGCATGCTGTGACCTAGCTGTTACGAAAATAAAATGACTTCACCATTTAGCGTTTATTAAACTGACAGGCTGCCACCCTCAACTGTTGTAAGGCAGAGACGAAGAGAGAAACAACGAACTGAGAAAGTCTAATCTGTGAAATGCTCAATTTTAGCTGTCGTCGTCTGTGAAGTTGCATTAGATTAAAATATTTTGTCACATTCAGTTGTTTCCATTGAGTAAACAAAATTTTTAGCCCCACTTTTTTTTTTAAACCACATGTATTTTACTTGCAATGAAACAATATTTGTGAATAATTTCTGCAGGTTTACTGTAAGTGAAGATAACGCCACATTCCGACATTCCACACCCAAAGTTTGCCTTCCATGTTTGCGAGATAGGAAAGAAGGTTTCCATCAGGTCTGCAAACAAAATATTTGACTTTTATTCAGCGTTAGTATTTTGTTTACATTCTATTTACAACATAAGACACGCATGGAAGGGGGAAAAAAAAGAGAAAAGATATCATTCCGTAAAGAGGGTAAAACAAAATCTAAACAGCGTGAGAGACAAAGGAGAACTTTTACATCTGAGGTCCAAGAAGAGAGCATAGTATGTGCACCAATGGAGGCAGTATTCAAGCTGATGACATACAAACTTCACAGGACTAGTGACGTGAAACTAGACATTAAAGAAAAATATCAACTGCTTCTTTTACAAGTCGGGGCAACAACATTAATACTGCAAACATGACAAGGAAGAAATATTGAACATTTTCTAAACTTCAGACCCTGTTCATAGCCTGTGTAGCACCTGCAACACCACCTACTACCAGAGCCTGACTGCTGATATCATGACAGATGATTATTGAGAAAGTTGATTCAAGTATAAGAGTCTGTTGTTTTTCAGCAGGGCTTGGTTGTGTGTTGCAAGTGTAAATGAAGCTCACAGAGAAAGAGAGAAACAGAGAAAGAACAAGTTTTTTCCCCCTTTAAGTTGGTTATTTTATGTTGTTCAAATGAAAGCTTTCTTTAGTTTAATACTTACAGCACCCTAAAAAAAAAATCTATTGTGTAGGTAAATTTGTGTAAGACTCTTAGAACAACTTATGAACATTTGCTGCAATTTTACAACTGTGGGTGTGGGAGAATTTTTATTTTTATTTTCCTTTTTGTCTTTTTCACTCAGCATAAAAGTTGGATCCTCATTTCAATATATCTGTCACAATTCTCTGTTTTTTCTTTTAAAAAAACTCGAATTATTGCTCTGATTGGGTTTTTAGCTGATTAGCTATCGTCTTGTAATCATTCTTTTTATCTATCTGGATTAGTGTAGTGTTAGGTTCCGTTGTTTTTCCGACTTTGAAGAGAAATTGGCTTCTGTGTCAGATTTGTTTGTTGCAGAAAAACAAAGTTTGGGATTACAAATGGTTCTTAAGGAAGTAAATAAAATATAGAAATTAATTATATAGGAAATATTGGGGGTGTCAAAAATTGTTAGAGCTATAATTCAGTTAAGTGTCCCCATGGTCTTGGCCCCCCATCTGAATAAATGCTCTCAATCTAAAGGTTGGATTTTCTGAAAATGTTCAGAGTGACATTATCCTACTGAAATGAAAGAGATTTATTTCAGGGATCTTTTACAAAAAGCATGGAGGGTGTCACAGATTCCAGCTTTTACCTGTGATTGAGGCTTATACAAGTCTGGGCAGAAAGCATGTACTATACCGGATACCAATGAGCAGAGGTTGCTGTTGCCCGAATATTCCCAGCTCTATGTATACTTTTAGCTTGTGTCACATTACAAGAAACTGTTTTGAACTTGTTTCACCCATCTGTTCCTAAGGAAGGCCAAGAAACAAGATAAAGGAAAAAAAAGTAACAGAAGACATTGCACACTCTAATTTCATACAACAAAAATGTCAACGAATCTCATAGGGCTAAAAGTAGAGCCAACTCATTACCATAACAAGATTAACGATGTATGATGAAACACTACAGTGCACTCAGTAATTATTGGCACCCCTGGTAAAGAAGTTTTTTAAAAAAAGTTAGAAAATAATTCATCTTTTACTGTAAGTAGCACTGTACTGTAAGACACAAGAAAAGTTTACTGCTGACTAATGTTGGTTTTCCACTGCAGGGTGGGAAGATGAGCTTGGGTTAAATGTGGTGCAACTAAAGTCCATTTTCTGACATAGGAATAGTTTTTTTTTCCTCTTTTCTATTTGGAAGAGTGGCCAAGAGAAACGGGTCCCTGCTTTATGTATACCTTCTCCTAGAAAGTATGAAGTCATTCATTATTGTGAAGCTTACAGACACTGCTCAACTTCGATTGGGATGAGCAGCATGATACGTGCTGCTTAATGAGTTTTTTTTCTCCTATGTGACCTTGTTTGTCACAGTTCAAGTTTTTTTTCTAAAATTTTTAATACTGTCTCTGCTGATATTTTCAAGCTTGAATGAGTAGCAGTTTTCTTCTACTTATCTTCTTACTCGGATAGATCAAAACACATTGGTCTTACTCAAATAACGTTCTTCTTTTGTATTTGGAAGAGTGGCGAAAAGAAAATGGCATCTTGGTGATATTGTTGTTTCTCCAGGGAAACAGAAAGTTTTGGGTTACCTATAAATAGTTCTTAGACACAGAAATTAAATGTAAAATAAACAAGAACACCATCAGGTATTGAAATAGGTCTCATACACATACTCTAAAGGGAAAGGGATCAATGATTACTAAATAATCATACAAAAAGTTTGAAGAATGGCTAAAACACATATTGTGAAATTATTATGGTAAAGCGTAAGCCTAATTTGTTCAACAGCTGCTTAAAGGTATCTAGTAGAGGTGCCAATAATGTGGAGAGCCCCGTAGATTTTATTTAAAGCCTTGAGAAGGCATTTCATTCAAGCGTTGAAATTATAAGAAGTTCTATAAAGTCTGCTGGTTTGCACACGGATGGCAACAGCAATGTCTTCCAAGCTTATCGAAAAATCAGTAAAGTAATTTAAGGCTAGCAATCGTGACGAGTTGAAATTAGTACACAGAATTTAACAAGTAAATAATGGAGAAATGATGTACAAAGTCAAGTGTAGTCCTGAAAATGGCAACAGGGTAAGAAATCTTTACTGCAATAAATAGATTACGGAAGCAGAATGAAGAAACTGGACTACAGCAGCAACAATCATAAATGAGTAATGCTGTGACTCATTCTCCCCTGAGTGGCTCTGCTCACTTATACACAATCGCCTAATAGAATTAATGAAAAGAAAATAATAGATAAAACTAATAAAATCCCCTTTTCACACGGTGAGGTCAAGCAGAGTTTGGTAGACACTGAGCTCCTTTCATTCACAAGCTGGCACTACCATGTGAAAAGGGAAAATTGTGTATGTTGACAAGGATGAGTCAGACGTGTGCATTGAACAATGCAACTACATTACAAACCCAGAGCACATTTATGATTGCTGCTGTCAATGTTGCTTGTTTCACCAATACGAAGAGAGATGTGATCTCGGAATAAGGAGTGTACGTCCACCGTCATACTGTCACATCTCTGACAGACACATAAAATAAATTAAACAATAAGACAAGGTTAAAAGGGTCCATCATTAAAATGCATTCGAGCAGCAATAAATAGATTTTTCTTCTATTTACTTTAAAACAAAGGATCAATCCAAAGCTGTTTGATTTGTTGCTTTTGTTCCTAGGATGAAGGCTTGGTGGTCCTCCCTCTGCTGAGGAAGCCAGCAGAGAACATGGAGTAGATGAGATGCTCATATAGATGTGTCCTTCCTTTATTTCATCCGTAAAAACAACTTGCAGTGTCTCGCTGTAGCTGCTGTTATAGTTTTTTTTTTTTTCTGTTAATTCTGCCTCATAGCACAAACATTCATCTAAACACACACATACACACAGATTTGGAGCACCCGATGCCTCGCTGTCCCCACACAACGCAGTGTATCCTCCTACAGCCTTGTGCTTGCTTTGAGTAGCAGTTGCCTCGTTGACACAGACCTAAGAACAGCTTTTGCTCCACGCTTTTATCAAAGCAATGAACCAAACCTAGAACTGAGTCCTTAGGGCAACTTCTTCCTCACGTAGCCATTCAGAAACACTAATTTATCTTCTTCTCGGTTTTCAAGGAACCATTGCGTTTGTGTTTCCCGTTGGCAACGCTCTCAGAGTGACAGTGTCCATTGGTCATGCTGCCGTCTACTCTTCTTCTGTGGTCACTGGCCTTGCCCCTGAGGAGACGTACCAACCTACGCAGTAAAAACACTATGAGAGCGCCAGCAGCTGCAACAGTAAAAAGTACGTCCACAAGGAAGTACTGGTAGGGGGACACTTCATACACAGCCGAGCGCAGGTGGTTAGCGCCATTGTGACGGAGGATGTAGCCGATCCAGTACACAGCCCTTGTGACTGGGTGGCCTGGCTGATCTTTGTGAATGTTGGAGAGGAGAAGAGCCTGCTGGCGGTACCTGGGAACAGCAGATTTGGGGTTTAAAAAAAAAACATGGAGACAACTCCGACTATGAAAAAAAGAGATGCAGAGAACACATTCCACATTACGAACTACACAACTGCGCTCCTTTGGCTTTCTTTAAACATTGGAGTTTGTTCTGCTAGCTATATGTAAGAGCATTCATAGAACATTATATAGGGTCTAAGTCTACCTACACCCAAAAGCTGAAAATGGCATACACCAAAACAAATCTTGATTTATGAAACCATGAGCACACACACCAGAAATCAATTTAACCTTTATAAATAACAGTTGCAACTCGTTTGCTATATCCGCCTCAGGTTCTGCCCCCTACAAACCCACGTTCAACCATGGAAGGCGAATGCAAACTACTTCATAAATGTTGGTGCATTTAAGTGAGTCAGCAAATCGATGCTATTTCATGGTCAACAATGGAAACCACAGATAAATGAGTAAAACACAATTTCACAAGGCAGAACTTGATGTGAGTGAGGTGGAGAGTTGAAAAGCTATCATTTTTGGTAGCCACGGTAGTGGCGTGACAAATACAAGTTACACACTGCCGCCAGCATTTTAGGAAGCAGAAGGTTCGCTCCACAATGGAGTGCTCACGGGTGTCAGTGGTTTTAAAACGTGCCTTCTCTGCACTTTGGGCAGTGGCAACACCTGAGGCATGCCACTGCCTCCTGAAGCTTTCACTGGAAGAATGTATCAGCACAATATTTGGCGTATGCAAATATTGTTGCATACGCCATATTTATAAATGAAACCCTAGATTTTTGGAGAACAAAACCAATAGTTGTCTAATGGTTTCAGATTTTTATTTGTATAATAACTTTTCTTCTCCTTCACACTTATTTTCTTTGTGTTGGTCTATCACATAAAATCAAAATACAAAAAAGTTTAATACATTTCAAAGCATTGCATGAGGTGCTTATGAAGAAATGTATGAGTAAGGATAACACATAACAGAGACCTAAATCAGTCCAACCTGGGGTCGTTGATGACACTGCTGAGGGAAGCATAGAGATCTTCCTCCGTCATGTCTTTCCAGTGCAGCATGATTCCCATCCCTTTGGCTGCCACACGAGTCATGGTGTCATAGTGGTCTCCGAAGAGAGGAACACCCACCACCGGCACCCCATGATACATGGCCTCATAGATGCTATTTAAGCCCCCATGGCTCAGAAAGGCCTTAGTGTGAGGATGGCCTGGATGGTAGGAAGCATGGGTGTTGAAATCATTAGTAACTATTAACATGCTGTGTTTAACCGAACTCCCGTTTTGATATAAATATTTACAGTTCTCAGGGCATGCAACAGAGACTCTTCGTTTTAAGTGGAACATATCTATTAAAAACATTATTTCAAAGGTTTCTCCATAAAATCTTGATTTTATCACATGCCTGTTTGAATACCTAGACACAAAGCCAACCTAAACATGTATTCCCTTTGTGCCAACAGAGTTACTTACTCTGACCTTTGAAAAGGTCAAACATGGAAATGTGTAAATATTTGCTGCCTTTGTTCACACATCTTTAGAACACGGATAGCATTCACATTCAGATTTTACCACCAAAGTTGCTAATGAGTCTCTGAAACGTCTATCAGGTACAACCGGGTAAGTCCCATTATCCAGCTACCGATCTATACAGCTATGGGCTGGGCAATATTTCTATTTTAACTAACACTTGATTCTTTTTTTTTTACCAATACACTCCTGGGGTTTTCCATAGTTCATAGAGATGTCAGCATGGCCAAGGCTGCCAATCTCATTTGACAAGAGTGTTTTACAGCATCTGTTTATTTGGACTTTGAATTCAGGTCAACTCTACGATGAAATGTTCTTTTCAGGGACCATGCAACATAGTACACAAAATCAGGCTAAGTATAAATGGTACGCACTCACCCAATAGGTCATTCTGTGGCATCCAATCAACAAGCTTGGTGTTGTTGCCAAGGTTACTGGGTGCAACTCCAGAAAATCTAAAAGAAAAGAAAGAAAATCATAGTGAAAGGACCCGACACTGATACAAGTTAATCAGAGGAGACATACATGGATTTGGGTCATTTCCAAGCTGCAATATTTTTCAAATGTACCATGTCTGTGGCACGTACAACACAATGCGAGTGACTGAAATTATTTGCATAATGCCAACTTTTTCAGCCATGTGAGATGCTAAGAGTTAGACAAATCAAGGTCCTAGCAATACAAACTAAAAATGTATTTCCTTGTTTTTTTTGTATAAACACCTCTGTTTCAGAATTGAAGCAGAGGTATTCATCCAAAATGTCTAGAAGGTAAATATTTTTGAAAGTACACTGAGATTTATACATGCGTTTTTAAGGTTTCCATGTACAGTCAAACAAGAAACTATTAAATTAATCCCTTTATTGTGCACAATATAATTAAACTCACTTATGTTCTGCAAGCATTAACAAAACTTCTAACAAGGTAAATTGCAATTCAATGAAGTACACAGTTGTTTCAACGTCCTTTTATACATTCACACAGAGGCTCAATATACAAAGGGAGGAAAATATTAATACATTACTCACATCAGAAGCAAGTTCTAAAGTAATAACTCATGATGTCATATTGTTTGCATAACCACACGCTTCATGGACCAACCACTAACAAGCCTGTCAGCTCAGTCGCATATGTATTAGTTAATAGATGCTGCGCATGTACAATAAAACAATGCCAGAAAGATTTGTGGATATTGTCAGTGTCTCCTTAACTTATTTAATAAGTGAGTAAAGGACTCGGGTTAGATTTTTTGTTTTATATCAAGTCAAGTTAAATGTATTTGTATAGCACATTTTCAGAAACAACGCAGTTTAAAGTGCTTTGCATCATAGAAACATACATTCATCAATGATGAAACAAGCAATAAATATTACATTTAGTCAAATGTTTTCATATATATTTTCTTGATGGATTTTGATATCAATATTAAACATTTTGTAGGAACTTTGTTTCCACCAAAAGCCACCAGGTGGTGCTTGTGAGCAAATAAAACAATGGTATAATCCTATTTGATTAAATTAACGCAATATAAGCTTTTAATTATTAATAAGTGAATTTTATTATATTTACAGAAGTTCCTTCCTTCCAAAGGAATATCTCTATAGTTTTTCATGTGGAAAATTTATAAATTTTGCATGCAGTGTTCACCACCGTTTATTTTCTTTAGATAACGAGAGGATAAGAAAAAAAAAATTCTGCCTATCCAAATACATTGTTCATAAAACAGTGTTTAACAATGATTTAGTTAAAGAACTGGATAACTCCCAAGTTATGAAGGAACTGTGAATGGAATGCATCTCTTAAATATTAGGGTTTAATATTAACTAGCACTGTAAATAGTAGCAGTCTTTTCAGCAATTTCCTAATATCCGTTGATAATAATCTGTCTGTCATTTTATATCTATGGTATCGCCAGTGAGGTGTGTGGGATATTTTGACGTGCAACTTGCGGGATGTATTGAAGAGCATGCACATGCTTTGGTTGGTCTAACAATCTATTTTTATTAACCGTCTAAAGGCCAAATTTTCTAAAGGTTTGCAAATACAAAAACAGGCACAAATTTGATAGCACGCACAAACTTGAAAATTGGCCTACAAACAACACACAAACAAGACTCTCATCAATTTAGTGGCTTACCATCCAAAATTCAACTTACTAAACCTAAATGAGATTGTGGGTGCTGCTTTTGTGCTTTTATTTAGCACGTTTGAAAAGCAAGTGCAAACTGGCATGCAAACAGATCTGCAGACACTGGCATAGATACAATGACAGAAGACATTGCTTATCAAGTATTAGGAACATTTAAAGAATATAAAATAAAAATAATAAAATATAAATTAAAAATATCCTCCAGCAATTCCTGGCATCCTACCAGATGCTGGATGTCTATGACTATGTAACATCCTATTACAGTAGTAATAGTTTGTATTACAATAGTTTACAATAGAGGAGGACTGATGTATAAAGTCTGGGTGATTGTAAAGAAAAACAACTATTCATATCGCAACTGCACCTGGTAAATAATTTAAAATAATGTCATAATCAATCTCTTTTTGGTTTGTTTTTTGGTTTTTCTATTTCAAAACAATTGCAAAAATAAAGTAGTCATGATGTTTTTTACCATTTCTAAAACCTAAATCTAAAAATTGTAAAATCAAAATAATTAACTCTGCTGTGCTTGACTATTATTTATATCTAAAGCTAAAATATAAGGTTGTTGTTTTATATGTATCTTTTTTTGACCAGATAAATAGAAAGATTAAAATAGTTTTACTTTCTTTCTGCAAGCTACAGGTGAAGAATAGTGGGTGCTGATGTAGCATGACATCGACTAATGATCCTGCTATTCAAACTAAGTATTCCTGGTATACAGCAAATTGGCCAAACGTCAGTATGAAAAACACCAGCATACCATGATCCCTGAGTCACAAAGCTTTACAGTATTTGATGGTTGTCTGACAAATTACTTAGAGAATAAAAGAAAGATCTTAGTCTGGTGAGTCCATAAAATGTTGAGTCTTTTCTCTTTGGGCCAGTCAATGCATTTTTGGGAAAATCGAAGTCTCTTCAGGGCATATCAATTATTTTCATCAATACAACTTTACTGGAGCTTTTTGCAATGCACAGGTATTGTGCAATGGTAACAGTACCCATAGGTATCAGCAGATCTTTGATCACATTGGAACTGATCATGATTGTAACCCTATCCCTCCATAATAGAGGAATATGGAATATAACAAAAAAAATTTAGCTGAGCACTTTTTATTATGTTTGCCACTATCAAATCAAATCTTTAATAGAAGTTTGCTGCTCTTCTGAAAAATACCTGGAATGGACACAATGTTTAAAAAGTAAAAATAGACAAATTTTATTAACGGGTGAATCTGAGAAAACAAAAGGTTACAGAAGGTTGAACTGGTAAAGAGTGACTGAACTGCATGACCCAGACTCTTAACACTTGTCATTGTGTGAAAGCAAGCAGAGTGCGAGATCGGTGGATGTGAAAGAGTGTGCGTGTAAAGCATTTCCGTTAATGATGCATATGCATGCTACAAAACAATCTCCATCTGTCCGTCTCTGTCTGCTTCCCTCCCCGAGTCAAAGTCTTTTATCTAGAGTCAACAAAGCCTTGTCTCATTGTCGTGCCAATCAAAGCCGGCATTCATGGAGGCATTTATCAATGAAACAATTCATTTGGTTTGATCCCCTTTTCAAACACATTGGTCCTCCATCTCTTACATCCTCTTGGTTTTTAGACACTGAAAGCCTTTAAACAAAATCTTCTCTTTGTCTTCATTTATGCAACAGTTCATGGATTTAATTCTGATTATATGTAAAAGAAAAAAAAATCAAATGTGACGCAGCTACACAAAAACTACCCTGCATACGTGTCCATTATGTGGATGTGAGGCTTGGCTGTGTAAATATGCAGATCATGGGAACATTTAGTAAATGGGAGCAATAAAAGGTGTCATGTTCCATGTGACTGGGACACTCCTCTCCTGTGGCACCATAAAAGAAAACAGTCTTATCAGAGTCATGTTCACAACAAATAGTCAACTCCCTTGGGTGCTACATAACTGACATCAGCTCTCGTTATTTTATCACTGAAATCCAGTTTCCAAAATAACCCTAGTTTGATTTACTAAATTATAGTAATAGAGAGAAACAACGTACCAATTTTTAACTCATTCAAACCTGGTATTAAAAATAGAAAAAAACAACATGCTGCATCTTAATTATGAGAACTATTGAGCTTTCTATACATATAAAATAACAAAAAGAATGTGTAGCACATCTAGTCTCAAGATTATTGATATATGCTTCTTAAATCACAAGCCACACAACACCCATACGTTTAACATATATCGTTTCTCTTATCTCCTGCACAGAAAAGGCATTCTCTTCCCTGTCGTCCTTCCTATCTTTGCAAAGTTAGGAATGCGGCTTGTCAGCTTTGAACTTTATCCTTTCACTGCTTCTTGTGTGTTTATTCATATGGTGCGGAGTCTAAACAAAGATTTGTTCATTCAAAAAAAAAAAGACTAAGCAACAATGTGAGTGAAAGGAAAATGTGGGATTACTTTTCCTAATCATGGATACTTAGTTATTGTATGTTATATACATTAACCAAAAAACAAATGTAGCATCAACAAAACTTAATGTTAACTTTGCTTATAATACAATTCATTATGGAACATTAAAACAAAGGTGAAAGAAAACATGATGATCGATATAAGTGGTCCCTAAAATTGGA
The DNA here is from genome assembly GCA_903067095.1 of Girardinus metallicus. NCBI lineage: Eukaryota > Metazoa > Chordata > Actinopteri > Cyprinodontiformes > Poeciliidae > Girardinus > Girardinus metallicus. The sequence goes on from CAEGAE010003203.1 coordinate 29,187, forward strand.
GCCGATAATGTTCGTGCTCACAAGTATTCCTAAATGAAGGTCAGCAAAACATTTCTGATGGGAAGGTCATGAAGAGTGATGTGCATTACTGTTGGATTTCTAGGGAGATGACATCATACTAAAGGCCAATCAGTTTTATGATGAATTTCCCAACCCTGTACAGGATCAGAACAACTCAGAAATCTGGGTCACTGTAGTCAATGACTAACAACCTTCTAAATATACAAAGATAAGAGTTAAGCATTAACATGTTCAGAGGCTATGTTTGAAAACACAGCCCCTCCATTTCTCTCTTTGCTCAAAAACTTTTATTTTTTCTCTTATATTGTACTTAAATTAAAGGTCAGTGTATGTCTCATGCTTTTATTCCAACAGCAAGGTATTCCTTATTTTGCATATGTAAGTTATACCTACCAAAACACATAGGCAATTACTGTAGTTATCCGTCTTCATGTGTATTACAATACACCAGCAAAGAGGAAGTTTAGAAAATAAACTAATCCAGCTTTTTATACTCTTGTGGCCTGATGCAGTCATTAAAATTAAGTAGTTCCTTTGTTGAAAATTGAAGTCATCAGGTTTTGCAGAGGCAAGTCTCATGACGTAAAGGAGGTTATTGCGCACGAGATGGCTCCAGATATTACGCACAAGTGGGTGGGTCCGGACTCTGACCTTAGCAAATAGCCCAGCACTGAGGAACAAAGCATTGCCTTTATTTAACAATGCTCCTGACAAGCTATATAGCTGATTACGGAACTCCATGTCATGTGACATCAAGAATGATGAGTATATAAAAAAAAAAAACCTATTCAAACATTATTCTGCGACACATGAAAGGGTGCACGTGAGCATTACCTCCAGATGACACGCTGTGGCAGACGGGCCAGAGCTCCTGCCAGTTTGTGAGCAATGTCTTGGGAGAGGTACTTGACTCCAGCACCAAACGACACCACCACAAAGCCATGTTCTGCTGTGCCGTTCACCAGGGCCTGAAAATACTGAAGGGAGAGAGACAGAAAAGCCACAATAAGCTATAGATCCAGAACAGCATGCTAATCTATAATCCGAACTTTGTTTCTTCATCTCTTCACAATCATCCAAAGAACCAAAGCTGCAACAATGTTACAATTTACCGTCTTCGGTTTGATTGATTCTGTACTATTGATGACATTAAGGAAAAATGTTTCAAACTACGACAAGGAAAATTTTCCTACAGGGACAATAATAAAGTGATAGTAAAAATGAGAAAAGTATTTATTTCTCAGTCATGTTTTTTGGGATTTACAAATTGAGAAAAGTTATTTCATCAATAGCTTTATTAAAGAGCATATGCGATGTTGGAATGCACAAGTGTTTAGTCTCTAGTTGGTACCAACGCCAGTAATATTTCTTTTGGGAATAAATTGAATATTTAAATTTTAGCTTAATACCGTTGCTCTGATCATCTATGTAATAAATTTAATAAATTTTCTGATGCACCGTCTGCGAAAGATCAGGTTGCATAAAAAAGGACTGCATAAAAGAGCTGCACAATATATCAAATTTATAGTCCAGTTGCAAAAGATGTAATATATGTTAGCCTGTTATATTTCCAGTGCTTTGTATTTACACCCTGCTGTAATAACATATTTGACCAACTGAATGGACTTTTCGGTGGATAGTGGTTAATAATTCAGTGTCACAGATCCTAAAGCTTATGGAGAGAAGTGAGGAAATCGTAATGATGAAGCAAAACAAGCAGATTTAAGAATCGAATGGGAAAATACATAAAAGTGCCAACTAACAAAGACGCATCTATTCTGAAAGTATGGAGAGCGATGGAAGACAAATTACTTACATCTTTTTTAATATAAAAATGTTTTACTAGTGCTGTTTCTAGAACAGGAAAAAAATGACAAACTGTATTTTTCCTCAAAAAACACACAAACAAACAAATGTGTGTAATCTTTCTTTCACAAAATGCTAAACTTTTGTTCAACTGATACCAGTTAAGCAAAACATAGTTTTCTTTCTTTTTAGTACTGCAAACATGTAGATATTTTCAAAACTGCTTCTTAGCACATTTGTAATATCAGTTTGATATTCTAAAAAAAATTTATAAAAAATTTCTGTTCTGGATACATTTTTAAAACTTTACTTGTCGGATCTGGCACAATATTCCACCATTGTATAACTATATATAGCATATAGTAAGAAGTAAAACCAAAGTAGAAAGCTTGTGGGATTTTAAATTTGTTATTGAATTTTAATTGAACTAGATTTCTTTGAGCACTAAGCCCCAATGGGACATGAAGTCAGGACGCAACTTCTGTCCAGGTTGTATTCCTGGAAGACAAAGACTGGTTCCTCGATCCTGTCAGGGGACTTATTCTCATTTCCGAGCACACTCGCTACTTGGAATCATGGCTGTCATATTACAGGATGTCGTTACACAATGTGAATTCTTTCTGAATAGGTATGAAGAGGAGCTCAAAGAAAACTGCAGATGTTCTCCATTTCAACTCAGCGGAATAGATGTTTATCTGAATGATTTAGAATATTTTTTAGAAATTTTCTCAAGTAAAATATACATTGCAACCCACATTATTTAAAACCATTTACAAATATGTAACTATTTTATTTCAGTAGTATAATCTCTTCATGACAAATCCACCCTTTAATTTGAGAATTTTTATTCAGTGTAAAGAAATAGTTATTTTCAGTAAATTCCCTGGTTCCCGTAATGTAAAGGAACTCAAGAAATACAAAAGAACATGTCATTAGAGAAAGGTGGATGTGCATAGAGGGGAAAATGTCTATTGGCGTAAACCTGTTTATAGAGTCAGAGATATACTTTCAAGTCTTAAAACTACCAAAACAAAGACAACCAAGACTGGAGAACAGCTTTAGTTTTTCTTCCAACCTCACCTAGTGAGCAGAATGTCAAGAGGGGTAGATACAAATATCTCTAGAGATTGCATAAAGAAAGCTACAGCAAAAAAAGATGAATTTATTTTAAGTTTTCCTTGCCCCTCTTGGTTGGGGTTGCCAAGCATTCGGAAGGGCACCACAGGTAAATTGTTATGGGAGTTTGTATTGATGAACAGTGGATACAGACTAATTAAGGATGTTGAAGTCACAGGAGAACAGGACAATTAGAGGAAAGGGACTGTCGGCCCAGCTGCACCAGCTCAGGTCGGCCCTGGCACGGAGCAACCTCATGGGCACACTGGGCCCAGTGTCCCTGCGGAACAGCCCTACCATCCCTACAACGCAGCCTTAGTGACCTCTTAAAAAGAGTCCCAGTGTCCCCAGAGTTCTCCTCAGAACAATGAGCGCGTTCTCCCTCCACTTCCATTATAACTCCCTCCACACAGTATGGCACAATGCTCCCTATTCGCCTCGAGTGGCATTCCTAAAACCCCCAGCAGCAGATACCGATGGCCCGCGCTCTCAATGCCCAAACGCTGAACTAACTCCCGTCACCGCCCGCCTCTGCTCCCCATAGCTCCCATTATCATCTGTTTAAAATTTACCATATGCATTCAGCTCTAGCCCGTCCTAACCCCCACCTCGGCCATGAAGGCTCACTCTGTTGCACAATGTGATAAGATATACATAGTGATAAAAAAACAATGAGAAGAAATATACCCAACGTTGTGAAAGAAAAGCTAAAAGGACTCCCTAAAAAAAACGAACAGGGATAAGTCACCAACGGTGTGGAAATTCAGTGTTTTAAAACAAAAACTTAAAGTTATTGTACTTGAATGCTAGACAACTTTAGGAACATAAAGAAACAAATTTGCTTGTTTTGTGAAACAAGAACAGGTTCTTGCCTCAGCCCTTACTGTAAATATATGTTGTAACTTAAAACCAGCAGGGACTGATGATGCTAAAGAAATATCAGTTAAAAAAAAAAATCAATGGGGGAAGGAAAAAAAGTATTTTCCAAAGTACAACTACAAAACAATGAACCTCTCCTAAGTCAATTAGGGAGTAAGAATCAAATTTTATACTTGAGGAAACACATTTCCATAATGATGTAGTTACACTCAAGTCTTCATGCAGCACTGTATTTCAGTGCCATGGTTACAAGCACTTAGCTCTGGATAGTTATGGCACTGCCTGTAAGAAATGTACATTTCTACAACTTCTGTTCCAGTATGTAGTTCCACTACAGGCCAGTATGAAAGTCTCATAGAATAATATTCTTGTAAAGACATACCACAGTATTACTGTATTTAGATCAATATTAAAACAAAATTTGTACATTGATCTATTTACTTTTATGTAAAAGCCAAAAAGCCACAGTTATTCCTTCTGCAGATAGTCTCAGACCTCAGCATTGAGATAACTAGAAGGTTTTTTTCCTGAGTCAGAGAGATCCAGCTGGGACTGGGAGAGGTGAAAAAAGCCAATTCTGTGGAGGAAGCAGCTCTGCTGTTACTTAAGCAACAGCAAAGTTGCTTCCTCTGCAGAGTCAGGTTGGATGGATTTACCAAGCTTGACTCATTAAGTTGAACCAAAACACTTCTGTGGATATTTACAAAAACCAAGAATTTCTTCTCTTACAGAGCAAATTAATAAACCAGAACAAGATGAAATGTGGAAATTGTAAAAAGTACAAATATGTACTTTTTAAAACTTCTTACTTTTTCATCTCCCCTCGACAAGCCTGACTTTGTTGTTTGGTTCACTGGATGTGTACTAGAAAATTGAACCAGTGTTGTTTTGTAAAATATGGTAAATTAATTTATACCAAAATGATGACTGTATTTTTGGACAGTGTGTGCTTCAAAACGGAATGAGGAACATCGAAAGTGAAGAGTGGAACGCTTGTCACCGGAGCTAAACAGAAACTTTACATAAATTGGTCATATTTATGAGACAGAATGAGTCTCTGTGAGCAATCTGTCAGAGGATGCATAATCAGTTTCCAAATATTATTTTTTTATAACCATAACAAAATGCTGTAATGAATTACTTTAGCAAATTAGCACACTTTTCTTAGTCATTACTCAGGCTGCTAAAAATGAAAACAGCCAAGTAAAAAGATTATACTTGTTTAACATACAAAAACCTATCCAAGGACAGATAACGGTATGATCCATATTATTTTAATATGAAATTATTTACAATCTATAATACTGCTCTTGTAAAGGTGCCTGTTTCTGGACTGAGCTAAGCCCCCAATTTGTCAGGATCATAAAAATGCCTCTGCTTAATATTAATATCAGTTGGCCAATAATCAGGGTTCAGTCAAATTGACTGCACTCTGGTTAAAACAGACATACTACAGACATTAATTATGCCAACTCTACTTTCAAAAGACATTAATAACAGTAATTGGTGTTGCCCTTTAGCTTGCAGCCCATAACTTCCCAGGCAGCCGGCTGTCTTCAATGTAATCAGAATGGTGAGGTGGTGCTCTGAAACAAGTAGAGTGGCACAAGTGTGGAACAGCTTTGCTCCAAACTCCACTCACTGAAGAGCCTTCTCTGGCATTTTAATGAAAGAACTTTGAACTGTAACAATGGCATGATGAAAAATTTGAACGGTTTAGAAACTGCTGCTTTTTCAAATCAGTAACTTTCTAGCCCATGTTTTATATGCTGCTGTAAAAAGTATTTGACCCTTTACAGATTAGGATCAAACACAATTTAATATCAGATTAAGGTTAGACTTAGAAAATGTGTAAAGTTGTTATTAAATTATAATTTCATTTCGTAAGAGAAAAGAGCAATTGACACCAATCTGGCCGTATGTGATCATATAACTGCTCTGCTTGTTAAACGATTAATTAATGGTTGTTTTTTTTCTGGACAGCTGAGCGTAATTTCTGATTATTGCCTGACCTGTAGTGCTACAAAAAGTGTTTAATAGAATCTAAGTGACGGACATAAGGTAAGCTAAGACTTTTCAAAGAGCAACACATTATGTTCTGATCTACAGAAACTCAAGGATTAGAAACAAACTCATTGACATCTAGTATTCTGAAAATGATTTGAAGGAGTTGAAGGCATTTCTGGTGCTTTTGGACTCCAGCAAAACACACTGAGGGCAATCATCCTGAAATCAAGGAATCATAAAACAGTGATGAATCTTCACAGAAGCAGCCAGTCTACTAAACTTAATCCAAGATCTCATCAACAACTCATCCAGAATTACACAAAAGAACCTAGAATGATATTTGTAGTTTCGGGTGTCACTTGCCTCAGTTAAGAGAAGTGTTAATGATTCAACAGTAATGAAGAATAAGAGAGCTCTGCAAAGAACAGTGGGACACATTTCCCTCATAAAAATGCATGATGGCACCAAATACGGCAAAACCAGTTTCTAGATTAAGGAGGCAATTACAATTTCATATAGGACCAATTTGGTTTAAATGGCCTTTTTCCTTAATAAATGAAATCATCATCTTAAAACTACTCTTTTGCGATTTTTGTTTGACATTATTATTTGTTTAATGATCTATAAAATGTGTGTTGAAAAAGCAAAATCGAAGAAATCTACAGGGGAGCAAACAGATTTTCTACACCATAAGGATGCATCTTTGTACTGACCTGTGGTAGTGGACTGGGGGGTTTTGTGAGGATGCCTCCGATGTAGACGACATGTGGGAGGGTGGGCCTTGGGAACTCCAGAGCCATATCAGTGCACAGCATCCACAGCCTACTCCCCTGCACCAAGTCAGCCATGGCCGCGTAAGGCTTTACTCCGTGCTTCTTCATAATCCGGTCATATTTGGGTAACACAATGTAATGGACTCCAAACCGCTGTGCCAGGTAGACGCCTGTGTTGGCAATTCTCTGCATTAAGGACATGCGGTCTGTCAGCAGTGAGTTGAATTCTGGCACATACGACAAAGGCGCTGGTGCTCCGACTTCTGCAGGGTACCACAAGCCTGTGCTGAAAACAGCATATTGCACGTCCAAGATATGAGCAATAACAAAACCGCACATTTCATTGGGGTCCACCAGCAGCAGGTCGAACTTGGCCTCCTTCAGGCGGTTCATTACTTCACCATTGCCGACAACAGCATCACAGTTCTGAGAGTAGTGGTCAAGGATGTCAAACAGTTCGAGAAAAGTCAAGCGGCCTGAGAAGATGTTGCTGACTTTGGACTGGAGGAAGTTGTCAGCTGTTGTGCTGTTAAAGATCCCTGGATAGCGCTGCAAATGGTAGTGAGGAGAGGGCGGGACCTCACGGCCCTCTGAAACTAGAAAATGTGTCTCGTGGCCCTCTTGGTGTAGCGCCGTCGCCAGCGTTTTGAAGATGTAGAGGTGAGATTCGAACATAATGGGTGGGACCACGATGATTTTAGCGGCCCGTGTTGCACTGGGACTCCAGGTGAGGAAGCTGAGAATGAGCAGCAGAGACGATGGCAGCAACATGGCTATAAAAATGATAAAAAAACAGTAGATTATATGTTAGCAATGTTGAACATAAAAAAGAAAAAGAAATCCTTATAAATAATGTAGTACATAAAATTTCTAGTCTTTTTAAATGGAGAAAAGAACAGAAATTATGTACTACACTATACAATTTATCTTACATTGTGGTGTAATATCTAAGATGATGTCATATAAAATTTAAATTTAGAAATACAAAAAATGCAGTAATTACAAACAATAGAACAATGCTTATCATAAATAAACAAAATTAGTATTTCCTTGAAAAATCAAAATAATATCTACATCATTTAAAAAGTTATCCATGTTGGTAAAGTTGGCTCTAAAGGAGCCAAGTCACACTGGGTTTTCATGAGTAATGAGAACTACCTGGCAAACTCTAACACAGAACCTATTAGCGGTCTCCGAGCAGGAATTATTTATTTCAGGATTTATGAATCCATTTCATTGTTTATTCATTTCATAATGGTGTTTTATTTGGGAGACTTATCTTCTAAAGCTATTTTACATATTTCATGGACTTTTGCTTTTTAACTGTTTTTATTTCAGGCTCTTTTATATAGATATTCAATTGGGAGTGGGTCTGGTGGTGTAGAACTTCACCGACTGATTTCATATCTGATTCAAACAACTAGTCCCTCTGACCTTAACGGCCAGTCATAGCACAGTGTTCCCCTACCCTAAGCCCGGTTTGTCCAGCGCCATATCATGAATCAGTTGGGTTCATGTAACCAGTAAGAAAAATTGCTTAACGGGTAACATGACAATGACAATGACAACATGAGAACTTGAAGAAGATATGCTGGTTTGCTAATGAAATTGAGCGACATCAATTAACATCCGATTCTTATTTGCTTCTGCCACATCAGCATGCCAAGTGTCATGTGGGCATGACAGGCCTTGCTTTCCCTTTGAAGCTGGGGAATTAGGCTATGTTCATGTGCTCTTATCAGTCCCTTCAGGTTGTCAAGAGCTTATAAATAAACGGAGGCAAGTTCCTGTACACCAAAGATATCCCACCTCTTACATTAGCCGGTACAGTACGTCAGCTCAAGCCCTTATAACTTGAGCAATCTGCCCGAGGACAACATGGCTATAAAAATGATTAAAAAAAAAAGTAGATTATATGAAGATCATGAAGATGTTGAAGTTTCCTTCACTCTGACCAAACCCACCCACACAGAGGAAACTCTGCCCCCTTGGTTGAATATAAAAAATGTGAAATAAAAAGAACCAGAAATTAAAATGGAGTTTAAAAAAAAAATAAATTCGTGAAATACATGAAGTTGCTTTACAAAATAAGTGCCACAAAATAAACACCAGTATGATTTCATTTTGACTGAAACAACTCTCTATATTTTCTACAAAATACAAACATAAATGTATGGAGTTTTCTAAACACTAAAGGTATTTTCACTCAAACAGTAAACATGTTGTCATTTGGCATTTCTGCAGGAGCATGATCCAAAACCTGCTCAAATCCCCACAAAATCAGCCTCAAAGGTCATCAACTAAACCCTACAGAACATCTTTGCAATTAGCAGCAGAGAGGTCTGTGGAAGAACCTGGAAATCTTTTGTCCTCTAAATGTTCTATGATGAATGAAGAAAAACAGCAGGAATACATTCTCATCAGGCCAACAAAACACAAGAACGGTGGAAAAGGAATGAACTAAGTAAAGAAAGCCTAACATGAAGCCTTCTCTGCATACATATATTATGTAAGTACACTGACATAAAAGAACAAGTCTCACAGCCTCTTATGAACGCAGCTCGACCAGCAACACTAGCTAAAGGGCACCATAACAGTGTTAACACAATGCATCTAGATAGGGGGTGTTGATTGTAGGATGCAAATGATCGTGCATCCCAATAAATAAATAAAGCTAAGTTTATAAGTAGACTACCGAGGGTGAGAAAAAACATCTTTAATCATTATCTAATCATTTAAAGGGTGAGGTTAAAGAAGCTGTCAATGTAAATTATGCATTTTCTGTTTCTTCCATAAAGACCTCAGCCTTACAGAGTAGGAGTGTCAACACTCATCTAATTGTTTTTACTTTAATTTATTTGACCTCCCTCAATAACCAAAAGCTTTTCTGTCAGCTTTTTGGTCATCAGATCCTTTGGCAAACTTAACAAAAAAACAACTGTTGAATCAAATATAGTTATTTTAAAATAAAAATGGAACAACTGCTTCCAAACAGACTCATCACTTAGATTTGTGCAGCTTTTATGTCTCAGAACTTTAAGCTTCTGTTTTGGTTTGACGTCGTTGGATTAAACCCTTTCAGTGTGTGCAGGGCCATCGCTGACATGGTGTGGGTAGTACCAACGTCACTCCAGTTAAACCTCCGGCCGCTCTATTCACAAACACAACCACAAAGAGCCTTTATCATGTCACTGCTCCTATAGGCCCACTTTCATTCCTTGTGGCTCTCATTTGTATTAATGATTAACCACCTTATAACGAGTTTCAATTATGTTGGTTATTTTAAACGCCCCTCTATGCTCTCTCTTCAGGTTGCTTCACCTTAGAGAACATGCTGACTTTCTAGCATAAAAGTGACAAAAAAGAAAAAAAACACCACATGGGCAGGAAATGTTCACAGTTTTCCTGCAATTACCTTTTAGGATTTTGTCATGTTGAAACAATGCACTTCAATTTATTTTATTTAAATTTTATGTGATGGACCAGAAAAAAAAATAAGGCCATTGGATGAGAGAAATGAAAATGAAACATGTGACATGAATATGAATTCAGCCCCCTTGTACTCTGATACAACCAAAACAAAATCCAAAGTGATAATTTGCATTCAGAAGATCCTTAGATCTTCTGATTGCATTCAGAAGATCCTTAGATCTTCTGAATGCAATCTTCTGAATTAGATAGCATGTAGCTTTAGATAGCATAATTTAATATCATAAATCCAGTTTTTATAAGAAGGCATCATAGGTTTGTTACAGAATATCAGAGAAAAAGAAGCATCAATGAAACCAAGGAAGACAGCACACAAGTCTGGGATGAAGTCAAGGAGCCAACAAAATCCGAGTTAGGTTAAAAAACAACCTACCAATCTTTGAACAACTGTTCAATCCACAATTTAAAAATGCAAAGGATACGGTACAACATTCCTAGATATGGCCTTCTAAGAGCATTAACCAGAGAGATAGGACAGAGGACCATGAAAAGCTTTAAAGAGCCATAACTCAAAAGAGCTGAGAGGAAAAGTGTTAATTGTACACTTCACAAAAAAGGGACTTGGGGAACATTAGAAAGAAGAAAATCAGTGAAGAAAGAAAGCCTCAAGAAGTTATGTGTTCCGGGCTGGAATAAGTCATATAGGGAAAATAGCAAATGTGGAAGAAGATGCTCTGGTCAGCCGAGACCAAAACTGAACTTTTTGGCCTACATGCAAAAAGTTCAGTACACATCATCACCACATTGAAACATGATGATGGAAAATAATTTTTTGAGGAAACTGAATGGATGGGAGGATGTACAGGGCAATTTATTAGAAGTTGCAACAGAATTCCATCTTCTAGAAATAGAACAGCTTAATGGACTGGTTTAGATAAAACTCTAAATCTTGTAGTAAGATGGATCAATCACAAACCAGACCTAAATCTAATTGAACTTCTTTAGTAAGACTTAGACAATGTTGTTCATAGATAAATCTCCATCCAGTCTGACTTAACTTTTGTAAAGAACTGGTGAAAATTTTAGACTGCAGTTGTGCAAAGCTGGTAGAAACATGCCACAACAGACCTGCATCTATAACTGCAGCAAAAGATGTTTCTACAAAGTACTGACTTAAGCTGTTGGAATAAAAATGCATGCCACACTTTTCAGATAAGTATTTAAAACCTAACAAATAAACAAAAACACAAATTTAAAAACTATGCATCAACATTTTCCAATTACGTTTTATCTTAGTTTTAGTCCAGGTTTTCCCTCAGTGTATTCTAAGCCTGGCGAGCCACCAGGCTTTACTTTTTTAACTCAAAAACATGGCAGATTGCTCGATGACTGGTGCCCTGAGCACTGGGCTTAGCAGGTTTTCTAGGGGATACCATGTAGAAATCCAACCGCTATTAAATACATTTAAATTTGGAGTTGTGACAAATGCAGCTTGAAACATATAAATGATACTGAAAGGCACCAAAACATTTTGATGGCATAAACAGTAATAAGATAATCCTACTTATAAAAAAATAAAATAAAATAATTCAGTTTGTGTTTTATATGTGCACTGCCTTACAGGGCTCTTTGCATATTCTTTAAAGCATCTACTGAGAGACTGATGATGTGTCAGCAATACTCAGGCCCAAAGTAAAAGTGTTTAATGATCATTTCTTTGCATCAGTCCGGTAACATATCAAGTCTTTCGTATTTTATTACTAGATGTATGAGAGCTATCACTAGCATGAGCATTTGTCTGTGTCTACATGAAATGACAGAGTTATCCTTTCTGCTACCCAAATATCTATTTGTAGTACGTAAACTATGAAGACAATAAGTTGTCTATTTGTGCACAGTATGCGCCTCGTCTCTGCAAGCAGCTGTGGCATGTAAGAGGACTCAAGATGGGTCACCATTTTGTTTGGCACTGTCCAGAGTATATCGCAACAAGCACTTGAAAGTCCAGACTGTTGACAGTAACTATAGAAACCAGTCACCATCTACCAAGGACTCTGATGCGTCATGACTTAAATTACTAACAATCGGGTCTTGTTACCCTGAGGCAGTTTGATGTGGATGAAGAGGATCGTTTGATAAGAAATTTTGTGGAATTTTGTAACAGTTTGGAAGAAATATTTACTGGGTTAGAGACGTGTCTCTAACCACTAAACGTTATTCCTTTAATGGAAGTATGTTAAAGTTATGGATTTAAACAATTAGAATCAATATATGTATAAAAAAAAAAAAAGGAAAATTACCAATAAGAACATTAGCAAAATACAATCTTGTTTAAAATTACTGCAAAAGTTCTTCCTCTAAAAGACATATTCACTGATGGAGTGAGAGAGCAGAAAAATCTCACAGTAATTGGTAGTTTTTGTGTAACTAATGACCAGTTTGGCTTCAGCAAACAAAATATACCCTACGAGCACCCTGCAGTCAGAAAATGTATTTTGTACCAAGGAAAAAAAGCCACAGGACACCTAATTGTGTTGTTTTTCTGCCTTAGCTCCGTGATATACATCGGTCCAACAGTACAACAGAAATTCCTAATCTGCGTGACACGCATACAATATACATGTGAATGTTAAAAACCTCTTTTATTTAAGCCATCAAATACTTGACTCATATTGCAACTTCCTGTTTTGTCTCAATGAAAAGTAAATCTATTACAACACCAAAAGACAGAAATGTATAACCTGTTTTATTATACTATAATTAAACCCCATAAAAATTAGGTTTTCTTGATCTACATCAGAACTGCTTCCACAGTAGCGAAAGGCAAATTTTACTTGTGTGTTCTGAGAAGGTCAGATCTGATATCAAACATGTGGCAGGCTCCTATTTTTCAGTACTGTATAAAAATACAACAAGACTTATCGAAGGTGTGGTGTGTCTTCATAATACGTAGAAACATGTACACACACATACCAACAAAGTGGGTTATAAGAATGAAATCATGTCAGCTTTGCAATCAAAGTATGACTGTATAATGAAATTTTTATTTAAAAAAATTATCTAACTTGCCAGTGCAGAGTTATTCCAAGGGTCAGTTTTTAAAACACCAGCAGCACATGTCAGCAATGACAGTGTGTCCAATTACTTGTACTACAAAACACTCAACAGCAAGACGAGGAGACAGCAGAGCAGGTAACATCTTCGACAGTTTTGAAAATAGAATGGAGGTGGAAAGAAAAAACACTTGACTTTCCCAGGCCACGGCACATGAGATGCTGTTTATAATAGCAACATGATCTCTCAGCATGCCCTTATCTTTTAAAGCTTCAGCAGCATTTGACAGAGAGACAACCACAGGCCAACCTATGTTTATGGTTAAATAACCGCTGTAAATATTAAAGTTGTCCAAAGATAGACAACAGCACCAGAAAGAAGCTACTAGACATTTAGCTGCAGGAGTCCACTCACGTAAATCTACTGTCCTCACCTTATATTTTTTGCTGATTTACAACTACCAGCTGTCAAAATACAAAAACTAGTCCAACAGGTATTGTCAATCCAAGATGCATCACCTGTAACATCAATAACCACAATGGTGGCTTTATCATTCAGGGATAAGAGTTAAATAGTTTAACAAAACATTGGGTCACAAACAGCTTTTCAGGTCAGAGGCCAAGGGAAGATTAAAAAGTTGTTGTGTTGCTATATGCAATACAACAACTTGCATGTAGCTATATTAATAGTTTTGTTACTGTGTTAAATTAACACAAACCTGAATCAGTCAATGTGTGACCCAGGTCAGAGTTAGCAAAATAACCCAAGTTATTTTAGAATTCAGTCAAGCTGGCATTAGGCACACAGAAAGAAGATGTACATTAATAATTTCCCTGATCTCTTCCATCACAAAACCAATCTTTCAAAAACATGGCCTCATCTGCAGCAGCTCCATCAGTCAGGGTTAGGTGTGGATCAGTGCAGAGGTACTAGGTTTTTAAGAAGGTTGTGGTTTCCAAACTACCAAAATTGTCCAACATGCTAATCCTCCAGTTCAAAGTCCTTTCAGGGAGGTGATAGTGGGTGTCCCAGAGAGACCAACTTTTTTTTTTTTTTTCCCCATTTATTGCTGTATACTGCCAATTAGCAGGATGACGGCAAGCTGCTGCACGTTTCCTTCACAAGAGAAACATAGCTGCTTCAGGATCTATCAGGTTACACCACCCATTATTCTTATTAGGGTAGCACAGTTGCAAAACTACAAGCTAAAAGCTGACTGGCAATGTGTTGGAAAAAGCAAGGCAATTAGGACAAGTTATGCAACTCCCTTAATAATCCATCTATCATTACTATGATACTGTGCTATTTTTACTCTAGGTCATGATATCAAAAGCATCTTATACCTGTGTCAATGTCCTGTCAAGATGGATTTAACTCATATCATCAAAAATAATTATTGGCTTTGTGAGGACTCTGAGAGAGACATTTTTTATTGTTGAAGTAATGCCCAAAGAATAACAAAAGGATAAAAGTCTTCTCACACTAAGCAGGTGGATTACACATTTTACTCTAGCATGAATAGCTTACTCCAATTCCTGCTCGTATTGGGCATTTCAAGCCAGCAAGACTGAAAATAAGACTTTTTAGGTGATTATGGCCAAAACCTTTGAAATACCTCGGTCACAAGAGGCAGTCAAAACATTTACACCAACCATTGGCTACTTCCAAAGACCTATGCTGAACATATAAATGCTGTGTCTTGTCTACCAAGAGAAAGTTAGTAGGTATTTAGAGCATCAGCAGCAGACAATTTTTATCAAGTTGTTTGAGTGACGATAGCTCCATCATTCCCTCAAAAGCAATGTTTTATCTGCAACTGCGGGTTGCACTTTCAAGAATTGATCATGACAACATGAATAAACTCGGAATACAAGTTATATATTTTTTTAATCAAGTTAATAAAAGCTGGGGCTTATTTTTGAGCTTTTGGCTTGACATATCCATATTTGACATACATAAAGATGAATAGATTGTTTTTAATCAACTAACTAATTTGCTAATCATGTTTTCATGTACTACTAAAATCCAATGAATTTGATATGTGAGCACATGCCTAATTAGCATGTGCAAAGACTGGTTTCCATCAGAAATAGTAAATAATGTATAGCTTACTGTTGGGATTTAATTATAATGTTTCCCTTGAAAAATAATATAGGCAGTGTGCCTTGTTCTTTGTCACAGATTTTAATGGTAAAAATGTCATGCTCTATAATAATGAATGTGACTTTTGGACTGAATAAAAAGGTCTGGTATGTGTCAGTTCAGTGGCATTTAGTCTAACCATTAACGCTGATGGGTTGATTATTCATTAAAGATCACTTGTTGAGTGAAATTATTTGGAAGGAATTTGTATCCTAATCTCAGGATCTAGCTGTAACATTTTACCTAAAAAATGAATTCACGCGGAAATGTCTTAAAAAAAAAAAAGTTGCTATATTCAAATTTTTGTGACGTTCACATTTTCGCTTGTTATAATGTACACCAAAGGCCATAAATTAAACGAAAGTTTTTGAAAAAAACTGTTTCTTAACCCTGATCTTAGTATCGTTTGAAATACATATAATGTCAGTTTCATTTCTTTAACATGCGACTTTCGTTGTATGTTAGAAAATGTTAACACACCCATAGGCCAGCAGGAAGGAAAACAACTATTTGTTTGTACCAGTGATCGCTATCGTAGTTTTGAAAGTGTTACCGATGACTGTAGGACGTCAAAAATGCTGCGTTTACTATCAGTTTGTTACGTTCGAATTTCAACATTAAACGAATGCATGCAGTTGCAAAACTAACAATCTAGACATTTAGGCAAAAGCTGATAGAAAACATCTCATGTGTCATTCACGAAAAAATTCACACAATTTCAATGAGCCCTGATTAAGATGCCTTTATGTCAAGTAAAGGCACTTTACCTGACATAAAATACTTTTTTACTTAAGGTAAAAGGGATTTTTACATACAAAGCAAAATTGCAAACTATAAACCAATGTTTAAGACAGTGATCCTTATGGACTAAAACATAAGACTTTATGGGTAAATGGGGCGAGAAATGGGGGGGGGAAACAACAAAACAAAAGCGCTACATAATCGCTGATGGGTAAATTTCGAATACCGATGATTCGCAAAGTTCCTGAACGCAACACTAGACTCCGGCTCCACCTGAGCGTCTGCAACAAGGATTTGGCTGTAACGCAATTTAAATAAATAAAATAAACAAACTGACAAATACGCCATAGGAACAAAGCAAAGTTTCCCTCACTCATGACAAAATAACTACTTAAATTAAACGTAGCAGCTAAGAAGAAGAATGGGGCGAACAGTTTGGCTGTGTTACCTATTGGCAAACTGTGCTGTACACCTGTTGTAAAACGCATTTTCAATGGCCTTACCTTTAAGACTTTCGGGTCAGGAGAAAGAAAGGAAAGGTAAAATTGCAGTCCCGAATTTACTGTGTGGAGTTTCAAGTGTTAAAACCAAAGAATAGGCTTTGGGTGGGGGGGGAAAAAAACTATTAGCTGAAGTTTAAATGGGTCCCCGAGAATCGAATACGGCAGAGGAAAGCGTGAAACTCGCTCTCTTTCTTCGGGGGGGTGGTGAAAGGCGGGACTTAGCAGTGTTGCAAGATGGAAACAAAGGGAGTGGCAGAAGGAAAAAACATACACCGACTGAGTGGTTGGCTGACTCAAGTATAAGTGCTGGGTGTAAGAGCCCGCACAGGTAGGCTGTTCTGTAAGTCAGTCCATGGCTGCTGATATTGGAAGTTGGGATAAGCTTAAAGGTCACAAGTTCCTTTGAAAGAAAAGGAGATCCAAAGTGCTACATTTCTACCTGAGCCACACGACTGGGATCAAATAGATTGTTCAAGAAACGCGCAAGTCCTAAGCAAAAGTACTTAGCCTGAGTCTTGTGATTCTCTTTTACTATGGGTGTTTTTTTCCATTCACTTTTATCAGATCAAAACATTTATCACCAACAGCATTGGCATTCATGTGCTTCTCAACATTTAAAATAAAATAAAAATTTCAATCAAAAAGTGAAACTCTTATATAATTTAAATTAGGATTCCAAGCTGTTTGCCACATGAGCCAAAATTATCAAGCTGAAAGTACACATGTGCAATCAAAATTTGTTGTTTTTTTATTATTATTATTATTATTCTTATATACCTGCTCAGCAATAAAATACATTTTAATAAAACAAAACAGTAGTCTGATTTTCGCAGAAATTGTATCTGCAAATCACTGTAGAACCAGAACGCCAAAAGGGTCTTGGTCATACTTTATTAAAAGAAAAGCATACAGTGTCATGCATTTTTTCTGTATTTTTTTCCTGTTTTTTTTTGGTGGTACAAAATCAATCAGAGGGCCACAATTAAATTCTCCTGAAATAGAGAGCTCTTGCACATTTAAAGAAACAAGTGTAAAGATACACATCTGGGATCTTAGATAACTAAGGCTTATGCAGTGGTGCCCAAAGTCGGTCCTCGCCCGGAATCCTGCGTGTTTTGGTTCTCTCCTTGATTTACTGCACCTGAATCAAGTGATGGCTCATTAGAGGCCTAAGAAGAAGATTGACATGCTGAAATGGTTGTTACTACCACCAGGGAGAGAACTAAAACACGCAGGATGCCGGCCCTCGAGGACCAACTTTGGGCACCCCTGACTTACAGCTAATAAAATCCCAAAATTCAGTTTATCAGAATATTTAATGCATAAGACAAAATAAGCAATTTTAAGACAGAATGACACAAAAGATCTTTGCTAATTAAGTTGGCTGTTCAAAGTGTGCTGCATGCAAGCACATTAATGAAACATTAGGTGGAAAAAAAATGTGGTAAAAAGAAATGTGCAAAAGTAACAATGATAACAGCACATTTGAAAAGATTGTTAAAAAACCTCATTCAAGAGTCATACTGAGATTCACAAGGTTTGGAGTTTGGCTGAAATTATTGCTTCAAGAGCCTCCACAAGCAGACATAACTTGAACATGGGCTACAAAGATGTTTTTTCTTGTTGTATGCCATGTCACCTCCCGAAGTTGGCTCATTGTGTTTTCTCAAGTTTGCAGTCAGTATAAATGTCATCCAGAAAATTGTAGAGCCTTTCACTTGTCCCGCTGACAAGTTTTTGCAGAGATGCTGATTTAATTTTCCAGCTGGACCACCAAAAGCACCAATACCTGATTTAATGGTCACAATATTTGAATAGGCCTCTTGCTACCAAGCTTGCTTGACCCAAGACACACAAAGAATCTATGAAGTATTATTAAGAGTAAGATGATGATACCCCACCCAACAATAAAGATGGGTTGGAGACCAGTAAAACGGCTTAGTCTTCCTCAACACTCAGCATTATCACAGACTGATTGCCTCCATGCAGCTGCACATTAAGGCAGTAATTCACACTAGAGAAGCCCCAAATATTTGAGCAATTTTGTTTCTGTCATGTGTCGGGACTTTGCAGAAATTCTTTTACAATTTATTTTAAAATACTTTAAAAACTGTTCATCTGTGTGTATTATTCTGAAGCGTTATACTTCCTCTTTAGTAAACTGATTTTGCACTTGTCATTTGTTTAAGGGGACATAACTCAGTCTGTTACAGGAAAGTGATAAAAAAAATTCATAATTTATATGTAATTGTGGAAAGAGTAAAAAGTAGTTTGGCTTTTTTTAGTAAAAAAAAAAAAAGTTGAACATCCTCGTTTTAAGTTTTTGTGAAAATTCTGCATTATTTTTGCTCAAGTGTATTATATCAGGAGAATTGCACACCAAACATTGATGCAGTATTTACAAAAAATGGGAGGATTGGGTTAACTCCCCACCTGGGAAAAGTCAAGAAAAGAAAAGATGCTTATCAGGCAGAAAGGAGGTGAAGATGACAAATCTAAAGGCTGAGTTCTTTGTCACAGTGCTGACTCTAAAATTTAACTGTCACACTGTTTACATGATAAATACTTGTAGGCAAGCAGCAGTACAACAAAGGGGACAGCAGAGCAATTTTGGGGGAGTAATGAGGGCAGGGCGGGGGGGTTGGATGCCTTTGAGACTAGGACAGTGATGTGTGTACTTAAGACACAAATACAGGTCTCTTCTCCAACAGATTTGTTATCTGCCACACACGCACGCACACGCACACAGACACAGCTGCAGCCGCAGGCTGCTCATCCCTTTCGATGTATTTGCTGTCCTCTTTATCTCAGTTCCTCAGCAATGCCATGAGTCATCACATAATGCTGCTTAGCTATTGGTCAACTTGTCTCAGCGTTCACTTGGTACTCCAGTGGAAAAAGGGCCTGTATGGGAACTCTGAGCAGATGTGACTCCATGATGTGCTTTACACATTTTTCCCCCCTCTTACTGTTTTATTCCTCCTACAATGCTATTGTCTTTCCCCTTGCCTTCTACCCCTCTTTCACCCCAACAACCCCCTCAGATATCAGGTGCGTTACTTGAGCTTCGTATCAATAGTTTATCACCCTGGGACATCTAATCTACGGAGCACAGCGGAACTCTCCCATGGAGAGTCGTGGTGGTCACGTCTGTGTCTGTGTGTGGGACAAGAAAAAGAGAAAAGTGGAAGAAATGGTCAAAAGATGGAGCAGATGTGTTTGGATCGCATTAGGTTGGGATGAAAAACTGGCACCAAAGCCCAAAGGTTTAATATAGGCCAAGATATAATCTGTACAAGCAGAAAACTTTCCTTGAAACTTCAAATTTTAACATTTTTATATGGAACAACACCAAACTAGATAAAGAGCACAGCACCACAGTGGATGTTTTCTTATTTAAGATGGAATTTAAAAAAAATGAATTAATGGAAACTTTTCTTCAAGTCCTGTACTGACATCTAGAGGACAAGTTAGAGAATTGCTTTGATACGGATAATCACTATGCATGTGAAAATCAATGTATCTAATTTCAAAGTCAAACAAGGAAGGGATTTTACCTTTGAAAAATATTAACAAATGTTGAGTATTACTACAGTTTCTGAGAGATGTTTAAAAATTACTACAACCCATTGAACAGTTTACATACACTCATTTGGGACAAAAATGAGTGCAGAGTGGAATGATCATACCAATTAGCAACTTTAATACATTTAGAAACAATAATGAAGTGCACAAATTTACTTCATAAACTTCACAAATATATGGTTAAAATTACAGCTTTGTACTGAAATTGTATCTACCCAATAACATACTTTCTTGTCATTTTCCGTCTTTGTTTCAACTAATCAAAAAAAAGTAATATCAAAAATTACCAATATATATTTCAAAATGTGCAGCTTGATCCCGTGAGGGGTGTTATTACTTTTGTTGACATTTCGAGTAACCATGGTGAAGTAAGTATAGTGAAAAACGAGCCAAATTCAAATCCAAACAAATTCTAACTGATACTGTTTTGTGTCAGTTAGACTCGAAACAGAGATAGAATTGTGTCTGCCCCTCTGTGTCTCACTCACACATGACAGTTTTCAGATAGGATTAATTACCATAGCAACAGAACATTGAGGAGGGCAAAGATGTAGAGATGGCGGAACACTCAGTACAGAAGAGGGCTGAATTTTAGAACTGAAGTGACGCCACCTTGACGGAACACTTAATACAGACAAGATGGCAGAAGAGCAAAAGAAGTAAGTTCCATATGACTCATGAAACTTGATGCTCATAAACAGATAATAACTTTGGGCTGTCAAAATGAGAGCATCACATCTTATGTTTTTTGAACAATAACATTATTTGTTAATCTGTTGCTAAGAGATGAGTGCATTTTCTTGTAATCAAGTGCCAAAAGTAAACATCTGACATTTACTTTTGCCAAATTTACCAACTTTAGTTTTCTTGTGCTAAGCAGATAAGCAGTATTTCAAAACAGCTTACTTTTTATAAACAATAATTAATTTGGTAAGAGATGAAAGGTTTTTTTTTCCTGAAAACTAAATGCCACAAAGTATAAAACAGATTTTTACTTTCAGTTGAATGTCTGTTTTATAATATATTTACCACCAACAACAAAATAAAAATACATGTTCACTTTTCTGCTAAATTTACCAACTGCACAATTCTTAATAGTGTAAGATAAGTAGCATTTCAAAAGAGCAGAGGAAAGCCTAGATTTTTTTTAACAATAACAATATTTGTTGTTAATCTGTTACTAACAGATGAGCGCATTTTCTGATAACCAAGTGCCACGAAGTAAATATCAGATTTTCACTTCTGCAAGATTTACCAATTTTAAATTTCTTGTATCTAAGCAGATAAGCAGTATTTCAAATGAGCTTACATTTCATAAACAATAATTAATTTGGTGTTAAGAGATGAGCATTTTTTTCTTGTAAAGATCTGCCACGAAGTATAAATCAAATTTTTACTTTTGTGTTGAATGTCTGTTTTATAATATATTTACTATTAATGACCAAAAAAAACAACCCCCCCCCCCCCCCCAACATTTTCACTTTTCTGCAAAGTTCACCAACTGCACAATTCTTGTTAAGTAGTATTTGATGAGAAGTATTTGAAAAGAGCAGAGGAAATCTCACGTTTTTTGAACAATAACAATATTTGGAGTGAATCTGCTGCTAACAGATGAGCACATTTTCAAAGTTCCACTAAGTAAACATCTGGCCTTTACTTTTGCAAAATTGACCAATTGCACACTTCTTGTGTCTAACCAGAAAAGCAGTATTTCAAAAGAGCGTATGTTTTATAAACAATAATTATCCTTGTTATTAATTTGGTGTTAAGAGATGAGCATTTTTTTCTGGTAACGAACTACCACCAAGTATAAATCAGAGTTTTCCTTTTGTGTTGAATGTCTGTTTTATAACATATTTACCATAGGCGTAACTTCCTGAAGGACTGGTGTGGACATGTCCCCCACCAACTCTGGCATGAAGGGACACTCCCCAAGAAATATTTTCTGCACCTTTTTTTCTTTATGTGCCTGCATGTAACTCGGCAGCAGCTGCACGTTGTATTCAAAGCATTAACAGTTAGTTAGTGATTTTATAAATTCTTTTGTAAAACGTAAATGGCAAGTCCGCTCAGTGATCCAGTGGACTGGACATCACGTGACTTACTGTGCGCCACAGGCGCTGTTGTTTTGCATTGAGTCAGAAATGTGGTGGGAAAATGACACAATCAAGCAAAGAATCTGAGTCGCAAAGTTTCGATATTAATTGTCAACACTAAGACAGATAATCAGGAGAGCAGGTGCTTAAGTTAGCTAATCAACTACCGCGAGTGTTCAGACATCACTAATGAACCCAAAATGGAAATTCAAAAACAACGGACAGCATGTTCTGTTTGGTGTTTTTACGTCCTTTTTTGTGTGAGAAATATTTTTTATGTTTTTTTTTTTTTAATGTTAATTCCTGATGCACTTGAACGTAATCTTTTCTCTGCGCTCCCGGGTTGCTGTTGTTTATTGGCATGGCGAGTCTGCGTGTGACGTTAAGTTGACAGACTGAGAAAAAAATAATACAACCACCCGTTTTTCTACATTTTTCCCAGGACAAATTGCATCATTTGTTGGTAGAACGTTCAATCATCAAATAGGATGAAATATTTCATAAAGCATATAGGAAAAGTTAGTTTGTTAAATTTTAAATCATGGCTCATATTAAGTAAAATTAAATTATGGGCCATTATAAAGAGAAATTTGCTTTGTTCTTTCTTGTCTCTAGAACTGACAGAAACCAAACTATAGATTTATTAGCAGAGAAAATATATTTTTTACATATCCAAACATAAGCATCTCAGCTTTAAGCCACATTTTATAGAATCCAGTAACATCGAAGGCACTGCATTAGCATTAGTACAAACATAAGCAGGCGGTGCCTTTTCTCTAAAATAAGCTTTTTAGCAATTTTTTTTAATTCATTAGCCATGTTTAGCACACTGAATGGAGGAAGTCAATGTAAGACAACATGCTAGCCACTGGCAGCAATTGGGCTAACATTAGCATTTTCGCTAGTTTTATCTTATGTACTAATTTTAACATACTGAATAGAGTAAGTCCACACAACATCCTTGTGTCTCTCCACATGCTATTGAGTACATTTTAGCTTACTTTAGCATTTATGCTACTTTTTAGCATATGAACGCTGGATTCCAATAGACGGGCACACCGTGTCAGGCCTCTTTAAATTTCTTCAGAAATGTTCTAGGTTTAATATTTAACCTTATGTTTATTCACTGTTTACGGCTGAATTCATCTGTCCCCATGCTTGTTTCTCTGTTCCATGGTCTAATCTATTTTCCCTGCCTCTTATTTTTGCCTGTAAACCACAAGCTTCTTCAATTCTGTAAGATTTCTTTTTTGTGAAAATTTTCAATCAACAACATCTAGGTGGCTGTCTGTGTCTTGTCTCTACCTTGACGTAAACACTTAATGACAAGGAGACAATCAATGAGTTAGTAATATGTGTCAAACACGAGGGTGTTTCCATACAAAATTTGAGGAAATCCTTAAACTCTTTAGCATAACTCACACTCTTATTTATTTGCAGATGTGACAATTATTGGTATGAACCAAAGCCATAAAAATACAAGAGACAT
This sequence comes from Girardinus metallicus, assembly GCA_903067095.1. Taxonomy (NCBI): domain Eukaryota; kingdom Metazoa; phylum Chordata; class Actinopteri; order Cyprinodontiformes; family Poeciliidae; genus Girardinus; species Girardinus metallicus. The sequence goes on from CAEGAE010003203.1 coordinate 52,828, forward strand.
CTGGTGGTAGCCAAAAGCTATGGTACTAAGATGCTATATTCAAGATTAAACATAAATCATCATAATTATTCATGCTCATTTATTTGAAAATGGACATTTGTTGGAAAATAATACCACACAAATTATGTTGTAAAACAATTTTATTAGAGATGATGTGGATCACTGCAAAAAGACAATTTAGAACCAAAAATAGCTCCTGCTTGGCAGAAAGTTATGGAATATCATGCAAGTACATGTCAGGTTGTTTGAGGAATAAGCAGCAGAGAAGGTCAAATGGTTGAAAATCTGTCTGTATTAAGTTAGCCTCAGGAGATGCTTGTGGTAAGAACTGCAAAAGATCTGTATGGTTCATTGTTGAACACAACGTAAGAATGTTGCTGTACACTTGAAATGTGCTGCAGCATGTCCACCTCGTCTTTACAGCTTGGGACTCATTTTCACAGACAATTTCTTGTCAGAATTAAAGTTTTCATACCAAGCCTGCGCTTCACTTACCACTTACATTTCAGTATAAGTGGGAAGGCACTGATAATTTTTACCAGCTCTCCACATAAAAGCTCACTTTCCTTTACGTTTCTTATCTGACATAACATCACATATAATAAATCTAGCTGTGTTTTCATACTAAGTGTGGACAGGATGATTTTACATATTACAGGGTAAGATTTCAGTACGACTTAGAAATCTTACCCTGTAATATGTAAAAATGAGATTTAGAAATTAAGTGGACCAATTGAGCATTTTAACAGATATGTCCCCTGCCCTGATATCCACGTGTCTTTATTAAACAGCATCCACTTTGAATAAGCATGTGGTCCTGAAGAAATGTAACTATTTTTCAACGAGTCAAAGCTCAGTGCTACTGGAACATGGTTAAGTAAACATTCATCACCAAAATACCATAAGCTGACCAGAGTCACTTTGTTAACATATCAAGTATATTATACATAAATTGTTTGGCTGCACCTCCACCGTACAAGGTGAGCAGGATACAAATATGTCATTTAGCAGGAAATCAATAAAGCTTAGAAATGGAAGAAATGGACTGTTGTTTTTATGTTTTTCTTGTTTTGCTTTGTATTTTCATATATAATCCCTTGCTTAAATTGTGGATAAGTAAAGTCACAAAACTTTGACAAGTTTAACAAAGCAATCTAAAAACCATTTGAAAAAAGCCACCCGGTGATTTTATTTCGCAACATAGGATTTCAAGATGAGATTATGTTACTCAAATTAATTAAGGCTTTTTACCTCACGTTTGTGTCTGTTTGTAACTTTTGCATTCTGTATCATACATAACATTAATGCAGTCTCCTTTTTTCACTATGCACCTTATCATCTATGCTTCTTATTTAATAAATTACAGTCAGACAGTCATTTATCTTGTGGAGGAAAGAGGATTTCATAAGCACTGCCACAAGACATCAAATCTTAATCATTTAACTGTTTTTCCTGCCTGCTTGATGGCATCAGTGAAGGTTTAATGGCTCATTTGTTCTTATCAAAATTAACCAGAGACACTGTTTGTGTCCTGGTTTGCAGGAAATGTAGTACAATGGTTAAAGAATTATGGGTGTAATATCTAATAGTGTCTACTGGGTGCAGAACAAACCCAGTTAACTAAAAGTAAGAACAATGTTCTTGTAAGATAATACACACGAGTAAAATGAGTAAGGAAATTCCAACTAATCTTTTCCAAATCACAAACGTGTGTGTGTTTCAGAGGTGGATTTATCAACAGCGTATGATTCTCACAGTCACCGATGTCCATCATGTTGTGTATATTTTCTCATTCATATTATTTAACCTAAGTTAAAGTTTACAAAGAGGCTGCAAAGGAACAACATTAGCTTATTGCACAAACATATCTGTTCAGGGAAGGGTACAAAAATAGAAAAACAAACAATGACATCACTAAATCTGGAGATTGAGCTCAAAACTAAAATAAAGGTCAAGTAGTCAAGAGTGAAAGTTTTGCTGTAATAGCTAAAGTCTCAAAAATGTATCTTCTTTAAACATAACAATATTATAAACATGTCTTTCTGGAAATAAGGTTTTCCCTTTAAATTTTCAAGAAGAAATCTCAAGTAGGGAAACCTGGACCTTTGGTATTTTGACATGTTACATGAATTAACATGCTGGAATATTTAAAAACTGTATGCTCTCTTCCATTATGGGTAACTCACCCGATTATTAGAAGTTATAATCAATGTCACTAATTTTAACAATGAAAATATCTATGTTGCAAGCGCATATAATTGCTTGCAACATAGAATGAATATGTTTTGTGCAGTGCTTTGTGTTTATTTGTGTGCACACGGATAAGAGACGGAATAGACAGGGTTAAGAGGACTGCTGTCCTCCATAGCAGCCATTTTGAGGATATTTGTGACTATAAGGTCAGTGTTTAGCCTCAGGATGAAAAGCTAACAGCAGAGTAATGACAGAGGGGGAAACTGGAAACAGGAGATAAAACCAAATGGGCATGGTTGAAAAGGTTGATTACAGAGCCAGTTTGCCATAAAGCAAAGGAAGGAAAAGGAGAGAATAAAGAGGCAGAGGGAGAAAAAGAGAAGTCAAAAAAGCAAAGATATCGCTGAGAGATGAAAGGAACTAAGTATTTACACACAATGAACTACACTTTTGCTGTTTTATGTCAGTTTGGATTTGAAAAAAATATTTCTGTTTCCTATTCCACAAGAATAAAACAATTTTTAAAAATTCTTCATTTCTTCAAAGTAACAGATTTACCCTAGACTTACTATGCACCCACACAATTTAGGAAACATGGCACTGCAAACTTCTTCACAACATTTCCAAGCAACATTGGAAATGTTGCTTTAAAATGTGTCCTTGTGTGACATCATTGAAAAAAAAAAATCTAAAGAAACCAGGCAAGATAATGAAGAAGAATATTCATCTTTCTCAGTTTGGTTTACTTTTGCAATAGTCAGTGAAGCAGTAAAGGCCCCCGGAAATTGAGGAGGAGCAGCAGAGATCTGCAGCTGAGGTGGAAGAATATGTTGACGTGACAAGAATTACACCCTGAGCAAATTGTGACGGAACAGACTTAAGCAAAAACCTTCTTTCCATCTAAAGAAGCAAAGTGAAACTGTTACTAGAAAAATGTTCACATGAAGAAGTTTGTAATTGTATATGGTTGTGGATGGTAACATACTAAACAATGTCTTTCTTTAGGTTCAATTTCCATGGAACAGCAATCAGCTGTAAGCGCAAAAACATCTCAAGTAACAGAAATAAAGACCTGAAAACAGTCTGTGTTTTTAGTGAATTGTGTTGCCGAAATAAATTTCAGTGACGTTATAATTTCTTCAATATGATTGTGATCATTTCAGTTCTTCAATCTTTTCATTGTTTTTAGACATTTGGCTTACTTTCACTTTCTCCTTACCTCACCACCCACTTTTATCTTATTTTCTCTCTCCCTCCATCCCAGTGAGCAGGTGCACAGTGACAGAGTCACTGAGCCATGTAATCTCTACTTCTCAAGACACGTTTCTTGCCTCCCCTACTCAAACACACACACATGCTTACCCACGCAAACCACTATTTTTTTCTACCATTTTTTCCATTTTCTTCTCTCATTTACCTTATCCTTCACTCCTGGCCTGATCAAACATTCAGAAAACAATGTGCAGTCTTGATTGTTTTACTGAGAGGATTGCAGAAATTTTAACACCAGTGGGATGGAAAATGTTTCCAGAGTTTCATTAGCAACAACAGAAATCTTTGTATGCACGCCCATGCATGTGTATGTGTGTGCAGCCTCTGCTGCATATGTCTCTGACCACATCTACATCTTTAATGTCTCAGACTGAATAATGTATGAACCCTGTGGGGTGGAAGACGCACATACACATTTTCCACCGACACAGAAAGCACAACCAAACACTGAGCCACAAAAAAAGTTCAAACTAAATGTTTTGTTTTAAGATAAAATCATTTTTTGTGGATCAAAGAGAGCAAAGCCGAGTTCAGAACAGACCGACACTTCCTGTTCTTTTAACCATAGTGGCTTTTCTACTACCAGCTTCCTGTTTACATGCTGCAAATTTCCTCTCGACATGAATTCAGGCTTCACATAAAATGTCTTTCTTTTCTGCCTGCACCTGTGCTGTTATGTGTTTTTACAGCTGATCATTGAGCTTGTCACTCGTCTTGTATTCCTCCCTCTTGTTGTTCCCGGGCTTCAGCTGCGCACAACTTAAAACTTCTAATTTGACTTTCAAATGTCTGCACTCTGTCATTTTTCTCAACATACTCACATACACTTGGCTTTTCTCTGGCCTCTTATGAAGATGAAGATGTGAAGCTTAGGTCAAGGTTTGGTTTCCATGGCAACGATGCATAATGATGGCATGACCCACCTGACCAGCAAGCCACTCTCCTCTGCTGCTTTGCATGAAGACTGCTGGAATTAACAAGCTTCTGCAAAGCTGCAAGTGATTCCTCTTAAAGGTCGTCACGTTACTCTTTATTTAAACACCACACAACATTATGTATATATTGGTTTATCAAGTTTTTAAGAATATGGATTTCATACACAATGCTTTATGTTCAGTTAACTTTGTTTTGGCATTTGTATTCTTTCAATTGCTTCAACCACAATAAAACATACAAACCCCCAGATAAAATCTCCAATATATTAAAAATTTGATATTAAATTTGTTTTGAGCTTAGTTGGAATCATTTTGATGGGGGAAAAAAATCCCTTAAAACAATCCTGAAACAAATAGATTCTATATCTAAAACCATCGAGAGCTTTATGTTCCTATAAAACCTGGAATACAACAGAAAAAAAAAAAAAGCCACTGAAAAGCCATCCAAACAGCAGGAGACGGCGCCCTCAATTATTCTTTCATACGTGAGACAATGGTTCACTGGATAGTTTAATGAGGAGGAAAATAAGTGACTCACTTTGAGTTGTGATGCATATTTATTAGGCAGGGACCCAACTATTCAAAACAGTTTTTAGGACATATGCAGAGGCGCATATTTTAGATAAACCTGCTTCATAACTCTCCAAGATCCCTGGACATTTCTATTTTTTTATGTTTTATTTATTATTACTTTGTGTTCACATATATTTGCTCATGCAAAAATTAAAAACTAGCCTGCTTTTATATTGTAGGGTCAATTTAATTTTTCATGAATGTTTTTATTCAAGACTTTCATAAGAGAGCAATCTGTGTCCCCTTGTGGATTTTGAAACTAGTTTTGTAGGTTTACCCTTGCAAAACACCTCCTTTTTTTTTTAGATATTGGTGTTAAAATGTCTTCAGAATTTAATACTTTATTATTTTCCACGGAATGAAGATGTCTTATCAAATCTACTATAAATTTTAAGGGACTTATTTTTATATTTTAACTGACAAAATTGGAAATTAGCAGGTCAAAATTTGGGGAGATTTAGACATTTGTTATTTATTTTGAAAACTGAAGCTAATGTATTTCTTAAATTGGATACTCTGGTAATTCTTGTTGTATTTTGTCATGCAAATTGCTTTTGTGTCTGCCGAAAGACTAGAAAGCCGTCAGCTTATAAGTAGAGACTAGCTGCGTTTTGAACTTTGCATGTCCAGAGCCCACTAACCCCCGCAGCGGGCGGCTGTGCCTACAATCACAAATCAATCAGGATGAGCTATTAGGAGCGTGGAAACCGTGCTATCTTGTGGCGTCACGTTAGACTGGCTGCGGCTGATCTCTGCTGGGAATGTGAGTCACTTCTGGCGCAAACTAAGCCCACCCAGTCCCTGTTGGGATTTGGAGCAAAACACAGCAAAGCGGAACAATAATAAAGGAAATCCTAACTTTTACTGAGTGAAAGTTAGGATTAAAATTAAAATTTTTTTTTTTTTTAATTTTCAACATTTTTTTCAACTTTCTTTGTCTGTTAGTTTTAAATCGTATTTTCAATTAAACGCGACTGCCGTGTTTACTTTAATGAAGAATAGGCTTTTAAGGGTGAATCGGTGTAGCGATATAATGATAGTAGTAAACCTCCGCACTGAAGAGACGGAGCGCCGGGCACGCGTACGGTGTCTCGCGCGCTCCCGCCCGCTGCTGCGCACAGACAGCCGGTGTGAAGACAGAGAGAGAAAAAGAGAGAGAGAGAGAGAGAGAGAGAGAGAGAGAGTGAGAGAGCTGCTATTAGTTGTGACAGAAAGCGGCGTCAAGCACATACCGTCTGAGGAGCAGCTGCTGCGACAAGGTGGGTTTAAGAAAATATATTTTATTATGCTCACACCAAGATTCATTTGGCTTTGTCGCATATTTGGAGCGCTTCTGCTTTCAGCGCGGTTGCCATGTCCTCCAGCTTGATCCAGCGTCCTCCTCTCCGCGCTTGTTGTTGTGTATCCGCAGATGCTGAGCGTCGCCGTGCTGTGTGTGTGCGCCGTCGCCTTTGGGCACGTCTCCGCTCGCTCGGACAGCGGCAATTTTCTGGACGATAAGTGGCTCACCGGAAGATGGGATAAATTCAGAGATGTAAGTGACGTTTCAGGGTTTTATTAGCAGATAATACCCCTCCACCCCCACCACCATCACCCAACCCCCATCCTCCCAAGTCCCCCCTTTTTTCCCCTCCTCACAGCCTCACGCGTTGGGTTGAGATCATGCGCTCCTCGTTTTCATCTCGTTGTCTCAGCGACGCGTCACGGGTTCCTCTGCTATGTTTGTCACACGTTCATCAGCCTCTTCACTCAGGCTGTGAACAAACCAACAACCATTCAGGGAGGATCCTTGCTTGTGTGTGTGTGTTTTTTTTTTTTTTTTTTTTTTTAGCTGCGTGTTTAACAGAGGTAGCCAAGGCCTCAGAGACACGGAGCCGTCTGTGAGTGACCGAAAAGGGCCCAAATAGGTAGAGACAGGGCCAGACCGAGGTTGACTGGAACCCTGAGGAGAACTGGATCTGGAAGGCCAGTACTAGTTGACTCTTGTTTAAGCATCACGAGGTGCAGCTTACTGTGGTTAATAAAAGTTACAGATATAAAACCATTACAATTTATCACCATAGTGTTCTAAAGAAAACTTTTGAGTCATCATAGTTTTTCCATAGAGTAAGCACCACCACTTCTCCCCCACCTTCAGCTGCACTGTGCTAGTCCACCGTTTGTAAGAGGACTTTTATAGTCAAAAAGAAGAAGAAGAAGAAGAAAAAAATAGGCATTTGGCATTAATTGTGAAAAACGCTGGGAGTCAAGGAGTGGAAATTAATTAAGGTAATTAGGCTTCAAACTGCAGTGTGCAAAATGTCTGTTTAGAGTTTATTTGCACCTCGGCCAGTTTGGTACCTGACTTACTTGGATATTTCAGTTTAAAATTTCCAGGTGAACTTCTTATGTGTACTTTGATAAATGAAGATTTATAATAATTTTCTATATTAGGGAGTCATATTTTGAAAGAGTGAATTGCCCCAAACATGAATCAGAACCTGTATAATTAGAAATAGGGTATAAAATTAGATCTTAGTTAAATTCCATAAAATAATATAATATATAATATAAAAATGTACCTGATGTTTGAATCGCCGCAGGACGGCACACGGCACTGCTGCCTTTCTGCTTTACTTTGCATGTTCTTCCCATGAACATCGGTTCTCTCAAAATACTCTGGCTTCCTCCGATCATCCAAAAACATGCATGTTGTGATAACTTGGGTCTCTAAGTTGCTGTTAGGTGCAGTGAAGGTGTGTGCCAGTTTCTGCCATGTGTGCTTCTGTGTTACCCTGAGGTGGAATGGCGACCCTTCCAGGACGTAGCAGTCCTGTCCTCCATTTACCACTCAAGATAAACAGATAAACAGGGAAGAAGAAAACACGAGATTTGTCCATGCGTGTATTTCACTTCACAATTAATCAAACAATATTTGTAACCCAAGTTAACTACATTGGTACACAACTAGATGTGGGATGAGACAAAAGGGGAACATGTGGGTAAATGGGGGAGAGGGGACGTTACTAATTGACAAAGGGGGGAGGGAACTGACCTGTAGCTGTCTGGTAAGCAACCAGCTGTGGATTGGCTAGCCTGACAGGTAGCATGGCTAGTTAACTAGCAAATATCAACTTGTTACAATTGTACAAAAGAGAAATACCAGAAAATAATGATCAACAAGCAATCAGATGATGTTATACAGTCGTGTTTTGAATGTTTGTGTAACTAGCTTAAATCTGTGACGTTTTTACTCGAGGTCATCATACCATCTTACAGATTTTCATTCCTATATTAAATTCTGGTTCTGCTAAACACATCTATCAAGTTATTCATTTAATATATTTAATATTAATTAAATTAACATTTTAGATTCTAAAAAAATTATTTCACATTAATTATCTGAAGCAATGGGGAAATTGGATTTTTAAAAATGTGTTGGTTCAACTGAGTGAATTTAAAAGTTGACATATTATTGAAAACTAGACCACAAAACAAACTATGAAATGCATTTGTATTTGTAAGAATTTTGCGGCTTTTGGGAATCTCTCACTGGCCTCGCTGGCAGGGGGTTGAACTGTGTGTAGGAATACAGTAAGAACATTTGAAAATTTGACGTCATCACACATCATGTTCAGGTTGTTTTTTTTATTGAAACAAAACATCTGCAAGTCAATTCCCTTAATTAAAATGTATTGAGTTCTATTGCCTAATACTTATTATTTTAAAAATGTCTTTTTTACAATTTGGCTACAAAAGATGGGAACTATTATTATTATTATTATTATTATTTCTCTATATTTGGTTTTGTATAAATGATATTAAAAAAAATCTCAAGAAATTATTAAAATACTGAAAAGTAGAGCATGTCCTCTTGGAGATGGCATCCTTGTGGGATCATTAAATGAATATTACAGGCTGTCTGTCTGATTAGGCCTACCTGTAGCCTACATATGCTTCCCCAGTGATTTGCCTCTTCTCTCAGCATAACAGTGATTTACTGTGAAGTGATCTGGCTGATTATGCTGCTGCTGAAAGCCCTCAGCAGCAGACTATATGTCAGCCACCATTAACCTGGCATGCTAAGGCCACTTAGGGCATTAATGCTCCTGCAGACTCGGGCGGATAATACCTCTGATCATGTGGTCCTGTTGCTCAGTTTGCTGCAATTAATCACCCTCCTCCGCACTAATTCCTGTATCGATTAAACAACCATTTAGTAAGAAAATGCTGCGTTTTTTTTTTTTTTTTTTTTTTAGAAGTGTTGTTATTCTTGTTTTGTGCACTGGGGGACTTGAATGCTGCTTCTTAAGATGTTTTCAGCAAGTAGCTGCTGCTGTTGAAAACTATTGAAATTACTGCTCTGTGCTTCACATGGCCTGTTTTCTGCTAAAAAAAGATATCATGCCTCTAGCCACGCATTTAATGGCTCCACAAGCGCAACAGAGTGCATGCTTCAACTTGTACTCACAAAAACACACACACACACACACAATAACAAATATGAGCTTTATGTGCAGCAAAAGGATCGGCATGCACATCAAGCCTAGAAACCATCTTTTGAGAAAAAATTGTCATTGGATTGAGTCAGAAAAACAACAAGGTAAAGAATCGCAGTAAAATAAAGCTACACTCCAATCTCAATAGAAGGTCATTTCCTGTGTGCTACAAATGTAGGATTTATAGCGCTAGAGCCAGAGAGAGATACAGAAATGTCTTTCCGTCTCTTTTTTTTATTCGATTTTTCATCTCCTTTAGTGTCGGGACAGACATTTTCTCTGCTAGCCACGGCAAAGCCCTTAAGCACAGGTGGACCCATGTGATACGCCTCAGGTCCTAAATTGGATTATGCAAATACGCATCCAGGAACAAAAGGTTGGAGAGTAAATTTTACTGGCCATGTGCCTGTTCTATTTATGGTTACCTCTTTTCCTGAAATAAGGAGACAGACAGAAAAACAGACATAGTCCCTCGCACAACTATTCATATGCATTTTTCCACATTTTGTCATGTCACAGCCACAGATTTCAATCAATGTCACCATTATTTTATGTTATAGACCAACATAAAGCATAGTACAAATGTGAGCTTGAAGGAAAAGAATGCATGGTTCAATAAAAAAAAAAGCCATAAAGCTGAATAGTGTGGGCTGCACACATAATCAGTATAGAGCTGGGTACAGTGAACCCTCGCTATAACGCGGTTCACCTTTCACGGTCTCGCTGCTTCGCGGATTTTTTGTGCAGTTTTTTTTTTTTTTCCACAGTGCATTGTGTTCTACGTCCTGATTGACCGTATGGTTGGCTAAACAGTCTCCGCGCTTCTTCTCTACCTGTGTGCCAATAGCGTTACAGTATTTAAATATATGTAATACAGATTGGCCATTCGGGAGTTGGAAACTGAAACTATGAATGCCTGCTGGAAAAAAACTGTGGCCAGAGGCAGCGCAAAGCCCTGAATATATGTGATTCTGACAGCTAAAATTTGGGGAGAACCAGGAAGTCCAAGGTGTTCTTTATACCACATCAACAAGGAAGATTTTGTGTCTTATCTGCGAACTACTGACTGGCAATCAAAGAAAGCAGATATCATGTAAGTCACTCATCACATCGACTGAAGGTGTAACAAAAATATCACTGCAAAACCTGCATCTGACTGATTTAAGAGACAAAGTCACTTTGCTTTTACTCAGACAGATAAAAAGTGACCTATTATGCTTCCTAGAACAGGTTAGGACACACAAAACACCGTGATTACGTCTTTTACCATTTGCTGCAGCCAGGTGTACTTGGCTATGGATGGCAAGCTAAAGAATAGCCTTCATGGCCTCCAGCATTGTGCGCATGCGCAGAATTTCCGTATGTAAACAACAACTTAAACGTGTCTATACAAATAAAACACATTAAAGATAATTTATTTAAATATATATATACTTCTTTGTAATATGTTTACGCCAAAGCAAGGATTAAGGCAGTAAATCCCGTATAATGGTGGACATGTGAATGTCTTAATAAATCGGCAGGTGTAGCACGTACCTGAGAAGCAGCGAGTGTCGCTACAACTTCATTCATAAGGATCTTCAGGACAAACTCTCATTATATTACCGATCAATGCATCACGTCGCTTGTGGTCATGAGTAAAAACCTTGAAAACCCGCACAACTGACAAAATGGCTTCTCGCGTTTGCTCGCCAGAAAAAAAAAGCAAAGTGTCGCTCACCGGAAATACGTCACCGTGATTTTGACGAGAAATAATTTTTCTAGTTATAAAAAAATATTATTAAGTTATAAAAAAGTTATAATAGTTTAACTAAATTATGGAAATTATTATAATATTAACTAGAAAATACATCATCCTCTAAAAAGTAGTATTTTAATTAAAAATAAATAAATATGTTACACTTTGTTGATGAATATTTTAAGAAAATTCCGGAAGTATTCTTCAGCGCATGCGCATTGGAGCTAATGACGTGGTTTCCGGCTTCCGGACACGTGGCACGCTGGAAGAACGCCGGTAGCATCTGGCGTCAGCAACGGACGCTGATTACTGTTTTCAGGAGAAGAGACGCGGCTAAAACATTAAACACACGTTAAAGAAGAATGAGAAGAGAACGAGCCATCCATCTGAGATCTAAATCCGAGAGACGGAGCTTCACCGAGCTTGACCGAACGCCGCCGATGCTGATTGAACTAAGCTAGCCATGCTAAGGTAACTAGCTGCCATT
>CAEGAE010003207.1:0-31820 GCA_903067095.1 Girardinus metallicus
CAGGTTGGGACTTGGCCCGTTCTTTTGGCAGGTTTTACTTTGTGTTTGGGTTGGAAACTGTCAGTCTGATGTGGTAATGGTAACCCTAGTGATTTGAAGAGCACTTATTCAACTTTTATATCAGTACCTCAGAATATTTTTGACATTTTTTTTCTGATATTTGGAATCAATACAGTGCATAAATCAAGTTATTGTTTTTGGAATACTGGGAAAACTATCGGGACACATTCTGTTATTTGGTTTGGCGCATCGTTCAGAATGGATACCGTTACCGGCTCCAGATAACAACAGAATGAACTGAGCTTGCAGATTTAAGTCAGAGGGGGGACAGATAAACCCAGAACACTCACACATTACCCAGTCGCCATGCGCTGTAGTCGGCTGGAGCTGCTAGAAATATGCAAATGAGGTGCAAAGCTGGAAAGACTCACTCTGTGTTATCGCCCATCCCCACTGCTTAAGCCCCACTGGCTGCTTTAAACACCCTGCAATGGGAGTGTTGTGGATGAATCTGCATGTGTGTGTGCGTGTGTGTATGATAGAGAAGGTAGGGGGGGGGTGCCTTCCAGTACAGTACCACAGGGACACATGACTGTGATTTCAGACCAAATTAAGCCACATCAAACACAGGATCAAAGAGTGTGCAGCCGTTACTGTCTGTACGAAGAGTTTGACATCCAGACCGGAAACTCCAACCCCAACACACATGCACACGCAAACACACGCACCCCCCCACACACACACATGCATGCATATATACACCTTTCCTTCCTACCGTCTCCACTCAACCTTCACATTTCCAATCATTCCAGTGTTTGACTTGGTTCTGTCTGCAGATCCTCTATATCCCCTACAGACATTTGAACCTCACACTGAACATAGACACCCCTCTCTTTCCACCCCTCTCCCCTCACATACAATTTGCAAGCACTTAACAAGGTTGCAGGTTAACCTAGAGGAAGCATAATGTAATATGTTCAGGAGCTGAGAGGGAGAGAGGGGAAGGAGGGGGTGGTTTAAAGAAGTGCTGGGAGAATGGGGGTTACATCCATTAGAGACACACCTTCAGCTCCAGATTGTGTTAACGATGCAGGAATGTTCTCATCGAGTCCTTTGATGCCGCTTGGTGCCAGTGGCCATCGAGCACTGTGTGTGCGTGTTACGCGTGTGTTTATGGGCATGTGAGAGCGCACATGCATGTTGTGTGGTAGATGTATTAGATGGCTGCACCCGAAGGAGCGGAGGGGTTTGGGGAGATAAAGGAAGAGGTGAATGAAGGGTGAAAGCTGGGGGTGGGTACAGTGTACCACTGGCATATGTTTTTGTGTGTGTGCATGTGTACTTGTATATGCTACATAGAGGACCCCTTTTTACAATTTTTACCAACAAAGAGAGGTCATTCGTGGAAAGTGAGGACCTTTTCTTGGACCTTCTTTATTTTTGAACTTCTGTTGATTTTGAGGTTAAATTTTGGTTAAGATTAGGAATAGACTAGTAATGGTTATGGAAAATATCTGGGCATAAATTCAGTTACTAAATGAATGAAAGTCAATACAGAGTCCTCAGTTTGATGGAAGTACAAGGATTTGCGTGTGTGTGTGTTGGGGTGCTTATGTGTGAGTCTGTGGTAATGCTTTTGAGGATCTAAAAACAGGGAAATGAGTAAATTAAGTTGAAAACAAGGCAGATAAGTGGAGCAAGATGCAACAGAATAGAGCAATAAGAAATTATCGTGTTAGCCATTTCTGACGGAATAGAAACACAGATGTTATATTTGAATTATCTGTTAGATCAAGGAAGGAAAATTTTAGGAATTTTTTTGGAATTACACTTCCAACATCCTGATTTTTCGATGAATGTTCCAATGGTTTTATAATTCCTAAATACAAACAACATAATACCAAACACACATACGGTTTTACAAAGTAAAAGCACTTTCTGTTTGTTTTAGAAATTGATGTTAGCTTATTACTGATGTTAACTCATTGTTACTATTTTCTTCTGCAAACTTAAAATAATTGAATAAATATAACAAGTTGTCAATTCTTGACATAAACAGTAATTCGTGACAATTTTTTTGTATGTTGAACTTAATGTTTAAAAAGGTGATTGTTAAATGTTCTTGTGCTGCATTTGGTCAAAGGATAGCACAGAATATAATTCCTATCTCAAAACTACAGTTGTCAAGTTTTGTTTCAAATATGTTTCAATGCTATAGTGGTACTTTGGGGATGGATGTTTCCAACCATATCCAGTCAATTGGAAAACTTTTACATAATACACTTGCTTAGAAAGTCCAAAAGAAAATCATCCATTGTAACTGAACATGTTTTTTTAATTACTCTGGCTCCCTCTGTATCAAAACTGCAGAGAAAATAAATGTACAGGAATGTTTTAATAAATGTTTGTCTGTAATAACTCATCTGATTGTGTTTGTGTTGCCAGTGCTCCTATCCTGTGTGGGAGGACTTCAGCGCCAAGGCCACCAAGCTGCATTCCCAGCTACGGTAAGCTCTGAAGAAACCAAAAGATCCACTCTCTAAATAAAACAATATATACACACACACACAAACCCTGCAAAAGTAGTTACATACATTAAACTTCTTCGCATTTTGTCCCACAAACTTCAAAATGTTCTGTTTGAATTACAGAACACAGAATTACAAAGTAGCCCATGACTGTGACGTGAAGAGATGATGCTAACTTTGAAGAAGCTGCAGAAATCTCAAGCTTGGTTGGAAGAGCCTGTCAGTAGTAGGATCGTTAGTTGTGCTCACAAATCCTGCCTTTGTTACAAATAAAAAATATCTCAAGGTATTCTTGGATAAAAGCCATGAGAAGTACTGATCATGATTTGAGAATGTTTCTCTGGTCAGTAGTTAGGATAGTTGGCAAAAAAATTGATGGAATTAATGGATGGAGCTATGCTGGTCAGAACAAGCCCATTAAAGTCCACACCTTAACCAAGGTCGGAATTTTGTGACTAGAAAGTAAAATTAATTGTCAAAGATTTGCCATATATAATATGACTGAGCTTAAGCTGTTATGGAAGAAGATGTGGAAAGCTGCTGAAGAGTTCATCCCAAAACCTTTTCTACAAAGTTCCACTAAAGTATTGATTTGCGGGGCTGAAGACATCACTGCTGTACATTGCTTTTCTATTTTTGTCACTAACACCAACAATTAAACACCATGAAGTTCATGGTTGGAATATGGCAAAGTAAGTTGAAGGAGAATTAATACTTTTACAAAATAATGAATAATTCGGTAAAGACCTCAATAGATATAATTAGTAAACTTTTTCACCACTCTATTAGTCTGCTATTTCCTGTATTGAATTTTGATCTGATAAAATTAATGAAAATTTCTTTCTATACACATAGAACCACTGTTCTGGCTGCTGTGGCCTTCCTGGATGCCTTTCAGAAAGTGGCAGACATGGCTACCAACACTAGAGGTAGGTTTGTTTGTTAAAGAAGAACACCTATGTGCGCAAAATACTATAACTGTTGGCTTTCTGTCCATTTTTTCCTCCACTTTTGTCGTTGCTCTTGGAAGCATGCTCAGTAAACTGGAGAAAGGGTTTCCAGCAGCTTAGAGGAACACGAGGTAACAAAGTTAGAAAGAAAACAACAGGGCTGGTTAAGACACTGAGAAATGATAGGTACAAAGCTGGTCATTCACTGGCTGAGATTCCTCATAGGGTGTCTGTAGCTAAGGCACTTGAAATTAGAGATTCTGTGTGTCAGTTAAAAGAGTTCTGGTATATTGGTGTTTTGTTCATAAGTGATGGTGCTGCTTTAGCCTGGTATTGCAAAGAAAGAGCAGAGCCAAACAGTGATGTACCCAGTCATCTGCCTTCTGACCCTCATTAAGGGTCATGACATGTAGATCATGGCTTTAAGGACAAATGGCTGAATGGAGGTTCCTCCTAAGCTAGCTGGACTCAGACTTAAGGTTCCCCCATACTTCATCTGAAGCCAAACATTTGACACATGTTCATATTCTCACACACCTTTAAGTCATGGCATAGATCACCCTGGAGACACCCCTACCTATTCACTATACGTCACACTACCTTGTACCAGCTGGAGTTCCCTCCCTGGATCCACTACTTTAGTTTTATGAAACAGTGACAGAGGCAGCACCACACCTTTCTGCAGACACCCTCCTCCGTGGACGATGACATTGTAATTTCCACCCAGGAGTTATTAAATATTTGACAATCTTTGCAGTTATTGAATGAAGAATTGTACAAGCATACATAACTGCTCACTGCATATGGCAAACACTAAAACTGATGATGAGAGACTTTGATCGGAAAACAGAGTGTCTTTGGTCAGAGGCTTCTTCAAATTCACTCTTTCTGGAATTGATATGAGTTACAACAACATTTAATTCTCCTTTGGATCAATGAAATGTTTTTGAACTGAATTGAATTGAAAATCATTCATGTCTCTTGTGGATACAAAACCTGATATTGGAACAGAACTAGCTAAAGCGAAATATCAACATTGCTGTCTGAGCGCATTTCACAAAACACTAACAAACGTCTGACCAACCAGACAACGCTTCGCACAGAGCTCTATGGAAATAGTTTCACCCGGGGTTGGTGCTGAGTTTGTCATCAAAAGGATTTCTTTTGAAGACAAAAGAAATCCTTGGATTGAGGAAAGGACTCAATACAGTTCCCAAGAAAGCTTGCTTATTCCTGTCTTTATGGATATCACTGTTGGATAGTCACGATGGTACAACAGGTTGTCATGTTCCCAGAATGTTGGGAGCATGAAGTCATCCAAAATCATTTTTCTAATTGTACAGCAGCCTTTAGCAACAATAAGTTACTAAAGTTCAAACTTCAGCCTAACACTAGCTGAACTTTAAAGGATTCTGCACTTTGCCATTTTAAACTGGTTTAATTTTATTTTTGCTGTTGACATGTCTAGTATTCCACCAGGATGCAACACAGGGAAATTCTCCTGCTGTTGTAATTTATTAAGTGCAGATGTGATACAGTGTGTGGGATGAAGGGTGTGCGGGGGTGTGTGTGCGTGTGTGTGCCACATCAGGTGGGTTCCTACAACGGAGGATGCAGGAAGAGGCTCATGCTGCTTTTACTGGCCAGACAGGAAGTCTCTAAGCTTTGTCAGCTTATACCAAATGTGCTCCCACTGCTGCAAATGCACAAAAATATAACGCAAATAATGCAGTTCTACTGACGCATGTTGCTCACCAGAGGTGCGCTGTGCTTCCTGTACTGAGTCATTCCATGAGCTAGCATCTGCACGATGTTCTTTTTCACCGTGTGAGGCTCTCTGATGGATCTGCTAAATGAAAGGAAGCAGAAGACAGCAGTAGCGATGAGACGCTCTATCTTCGTGCTGTATGAAAGCAATTCTTCTTACAGCGAGTCTGAATCCAGCCCAAAAACTACTGACGAACCTATTCTGCTCTTGTACCCGAGACTTTGGTTCTAGGATGTGACCAATTTTTAAATTAAAAACATGGAATATTTTGGACTTGAGTTCAATAGAACTGAGTTGAATTTGGGGTTTAACTGTACGAACTGATTGTGATGCAGAGTCAGATTAATTAGGCCGGCATGACATGCTGCATGAGAAGGGCTAAATAAAGAGGCATGGAGGGAAACGGTCAGAAAACTTTCACAGAGAAGTGTTTGTTGGATTGTGAGTAATAAGACGAGAACAA
This sequence comes from Girardinus metallicus, assembly GCA_903067095.1. Classification (NCBI taxonomy): domain Eukaryota; kingdom Metazoa; phylum Chordata; class Actinopteri; order Cyprinodontiformes; family Poeciliidae; genus Girardinus; species Girardinus metallicus. The sequence goes on from CAEGAE010003207.1 coordinate 5,710, forward strand.
GGAGAAGAAAAAACAAACACAAGCACGAGGAACTGAGGACAGAGAGCCCCCCGATGTAGCTTTAATTAGTGGAATGGAAAAAGTCACAAAATACAGCATGTGGGATTTATGGGTGTTTTTTAGCTTCAGTGTAGATCCCAGGCTGACTAGTTGAACAAAGACAGCCTGGAGGACAGGAGCTGCAGTTTGCGCTACGTTTGGGTGTGTGACGGTGTGTGTGGATTAGAGGGAGATTTAACACATTGGTGAAATCCAGCGGGAGGAGGTGTGCGAGTGTTTGTGAATTCCCCACTGGGGGGTGAAGCGGAGGCCACTCTCAGATGAACCATCCACATTTCTTCTCTCTGTCTGATGGGAGAGCAAAACGCAACAACGATGGAACAAAAACTAGAAAGGCGAGAAATTCTCCATTCTGCTCCTACTTAACTCCACGACGAGTGGAGGATACCAGCCTTTTATATGTCAGAAGATTACACATATTTTAATGATTTCACTGGAAGATTTTTTTTGCATTCTTTCCCTGATTCTATCTTTGAGCTTCTGTCACCACCCTCTTCCTCTTCAGTCACACAGTCATCTCTAAGTCCACACACCCTTGTTAAATACCAAGCCCTTGTTTGTACAAAAACAAGACAAACCTTCCTGTACAATTTTTTCTTCTTTCAGAAGAAAAAAAAAATCAAAAATGTCCAGCAATAGCTATTGGAATTAATATTTGGGGGAGGCATTGAAGTCAGAGTTGACTGATGATTACCTGTTGGGGAGGCAAAATGAGGACGTCTTGACACAAAGGTAAATATGCACAGAGACATTTTGCAGAAGTTTTCCTTAGGCAGAAATCAGCATGTTACCTCCTTCAAGTACCATCTGCCACCTGCTACTACACAAAGACCCCCACCCACCTCAGCCTCACATCAACATGTTGGCTCTCTGCAAAGTACTTATTAAAGTGTTGACTTTCCACAAAGCACAGCAAGCCGTTTTTATGTTAGCTGGAACAGCGGAGACTCTTAATAGTTGCGACTCCGGTGTACCACGCATGTTATCGCCCCGTTTTCTCTTCCTGACTCTGGCAACGGAGCTACAATTCGCCCAATCGCAGTCGAGCTGAATCACATTTACCAGCATGGTTGCCTGGCAACAGAAAGGAGAGAAAGAAGAGCGTGTGAGAAAAAGGGACGGAAGTGGTGGCGGAGAAAAAAATAGCCGCGTTGTTGCCAAGAGGAGAGGAGAAATCTGAGGAAGATGGCTTAATTGCCTTTCACAGATTGCATGCCTTTCACGGTCAACTGCCGATTCTGATCTTATCCAGCTGATCATGCAACAGAATTGCCCGAGGCAGGGTTCTGTACTCTGGCCTACATAATTTGGTTACAGTGAGGATTAGTCATGTCCTGACATTATTTTAACCCCACATGGATAATGGAGTCCATTTTAAATACAACCACAATGAAGTGCTCTGATTCGTAAAGTATCACAGATCAGTCAGTCTCTCATGTTTTTTCTAAAGCTTGCATATGCTGAACCAGATGCAGTTTTCTTTCCTTCACCAATCCCAGGTTCTTTTTTAATGTAATAAAATGAGACAATGGTAAATTATGTGATTCAGTAACCTTGTTGCACACACAGTGAACTCACAAACACTAATATTTTTCAAAAGCATAAAAAGTTTCAACTTCAGGATTCAATTGTGTGTGGTATAATTATATTAACATCCGGTATATTGATTAATTTGGTAATATATGTCCACTCTACCTCGGAAAGAACTGAGAGGACATCTATTGTCCAGAGAGTCATACAAATGATCCTACTGATTTTTTTTTTAACTTAGATCTGGACTCATTTACAATTTGAAACATTTTAACCTTCCCGTCCTTAAGTCATCCTTAGATATTGTTTGGATGTCTTCATGGAAAAAATGTGTTGGCTTTGACTCATATGCTGACATAGACAGTTTTTCCATTTGCTTTGTTTTCTACTTTAGCCCAAATGCAACCACTGGACTTTACAGAAATTGCGTGCACAAGTAGTGATATTACATCAGAATCAGTCAGAAGGTAGCAAACAGAAATCAGCTTAAACTTCCTGCATCAAATTTTCAATCAAGTCAAACCCATTTGGAGGAACAGAAACTTTGGTTCTGTTCCTAAAAACATTGCCATCAATGCTAAGAAAACACACAATGGGTTCATGCAGTAATATTACCACATACAGAAAACTCTACAAATGGTTTTTAATTCTTGCGTGGATGTGCGATGTCCCTTTTGGTGGCGTGTGCATTTCGAATGCAGACACTTGATGGTGCGTTGACACCAAACATGTTTTGAGCATCAGGCGTTTCTAGTTTACATTCAAAGTCTATGTGGAGGTGCGTCAAAATCACTCTAGCCGTTGTTTTCCATTGACGGCCTAGTGGTCGGATACGTTGGATGCGCTTGATGCATCAAATGCTCAAAACGCTCCAAATGGTTCAAATCATGCCACGCCAGATGCTCCAAATGCGAGGGGCCCTCGATACGCCTCCACACACACTTTGAATGTAAATCAGACTCGCCTGACGGTCAAAACGCGTTTAGTGTTAACTCACCATTAGAATCTTCATTGTTGTAGAATTCTCTCCTGCTTCACATGAAGCTGCAGTTAGACATGCAGTTCATGACCAACTAAAGTCATTAGTGAGCCATTCTGTTCCGTTATTCTCTCTGTGGAGGCTTCCATAATACAAACAGTCACAGAAAAGCCAAGAGGTCTCTGGTTTGCTTGACGTTCACATGCATTCGAACCGGACCAGAGTTCACTTCAACCGAAACGAGACCAACGTTTGTCGATGGACTAGAGTTTGCTATTTATGGTCCTCATCAGAGCTCGCTTGCACAGCCACCTGTCTGGACTTTCTAGGCAAACAAACTTTGATTGAGTTTGAGTGAAGCAGAATGAACGGTGAATGCAACCTTAGACCAGTTTTATTACTTAGCTTCTTTTGTCCTAATTTATTTGTCTTTGTGAAATGTCATACAGAAATATGCCACATTTCTTCATCACACTCAACCACCACCTAAATGTCTCTTTCTTACATAGTTTTGTTTGTTCTTTCTTAGTTTTTTTCTCTTTCTCACCTCTCTTCCTGTGTAAGTAGGCCATGGCTGATAGGTCTCTTGTTGTGGAGAGGGTTACCAAACAACATCATTGTCTCTAATTAAGCCTCGGCAACAGAGTGCATCTACTTCCCTCCCTTCTCTCTGCCTCTATCCCGTCTCTACCGCCGTCTCTCGCTCTATCCGCTGTCCTCCTCATTCCTCCTCTCTTTTCCCCGGGATGCCATTGGTCTCCTACATCCTGACGTGTTTTTCCCATCGAATCCCATCTCATGTTCTTGTCCTCCAGCCTTTTCTGTCCTCCGTCCCCACCTCAGTCTCTGGCAGCTCTATGTGGACATTTCCTCATGTCACAGAGGAGTATTGTCCCTGAGGTCAACAGCACAAGCTATCCTCTGTTGGACACACACACACGCACGCACACCCCCACACCCACCCATGCAGTGCACTCTTTCAGTCAGCATGGGAAGTTGAGCTGATTGAATGTAGCTGCTCTGGGGCCAATCCTGTTTAATCGGACAAGAGGCCGGCTTGAAGAGTACGATGCATGTGGGAAAGAATGCTTGCATGTGTCTGTGAGTTCTGAAGGTATTGGTGTGTAGTGTCTTTTGTTGCATTGCGTTGGTTTTTTGCTTGTTTTTGTAATGAAAGTTTAAGCATATGTCTTATTTATGCTTAAATACAAAAGCATATCTTCCTGGATTTTGCCTATTGGGGTGTGTGTGCGTGTATGTGTGTGTGGGGGGGTGGGAGTGTGCGTGTAGGCGTGTGCGTGTAGGCGTGTGCGTGTGTGTGTTAATGTCTGTGCTGTATGTGAGTGAGAGTTTGGTGTTAATCCGTAACATTAACAGCCAGCAGTCAGGCGTGAGAACCAATGTGGCTGCTGCTGCCTCAGCTGTATACTCAAAGTTTTGTCCCTGACCTTGTATTCATTGTGGAAGACAATGTGTGTGTGTGTGTGTGTGTGTGTTTCAGGTAATGAAGGGGAGAAGAATTATATTGTTCTATCAAAAAGACTGAGAGTGTCATGTCTGATGAACACAACACAACCTGCTACTAATTGGGTTAGAAGCAGGTTGTTCTTCATCAAATTAGTTGTAGGGTCTGCAATTAATTAATCAAAATTAAGGGTATTTTTTGTCTGGAACTATATGTCGACAAAATAGGCAACATTTTCAATTCAAAAACCCTTTTTGCATCTAAATTACTGAATAACTAGAAATATAAACTCAACAACAAAGATATTTATTGTTTGTAATCTGCTTTTTCATGTTATTTAACCATCAGATTGATGCAGTGATATTATACCCATTCAGCTTTTCTGTGTTTCAGGAACCCCTGGGTATTCTTGGAACTTCTTCAGTAACGATAGCTCTGGGGACGTCTGTGCTGCTGCTACATGTTTAGCATTGAAATGCTATTTTAGGCTTGAGTAGCTTTACTGATAGGCTAACTCTTTTTTGGTACAACTTGAACACAATAACAGTTTTTGCCAGCTTTCCATCAGATTGTTTTATTGAAGCACAAATTAACCTCAAGTGGACCAAGAGAAGCAGGTCTGTTGTTGTTTGCCACTGTTTGCGGATGTCACTTATGCGTCAGACTTACAGGCAGAACATGTGAATACAAAGGTTCCAGCACTGACCTTTTGTATGTAAAAAAAAGATAATCATGTTATGATTTTTAAGGTGTTAAAAACTATGTAAAGAATTAATTTAAATTAACGTGTTAATGTCCTGGCCTGAATTTTTGGACTATTGAATGTAACCGGAGTACCAGGCAAGTACCCACGCATTAACGTTGAAAACATCATATTTTATTTAGGAAGACTCCAGGCTCAGACTCAAACTGTTTGCCCATAATGAAACCGCCTCATAAGGTGAGGGTAATATCAAGTGCATAGATGACTTTGAACTAGATATTGTCTAATGGTAAATGGTTCCTGATATCAATACTGACGTATCTGCCAAGCATTTTAGTATTATATTAAGGTAAATGGCAAAATCACCTATTTGAATCTATAGCATCCACTATTTGTCCTCTTGCTAACTACAGTGCCACAGAGTTTTGTACATGTGGAAAACTGACCTCGCAAATAGAGATGCCTTACATACTGCATATTAGCTACTCCCATAGAACTGACACAAATGTTACTCAAATTAAGTATTCTACTAATGAGCCGAATGTATTGTTTGTTGATGTCAGGGTAAGCTATGCAGATGCTCTGTGAGCACTGATGAAGAATCACTTAACTGAATACCTGAAGTGGTTCAAACTTATGGTAATCCTTCCTTCCTATTTAAGCCTCTTGAAATCATCTTTAGGTTTACATTGTATGTATCAAACCTATTAAATGAGTGAATGGAAAAGGTAACAGAGGATTTAGTCTTCTACAGCAGTGCTTCCCAACCCTAGTCCTCGAGACACACTACCATGCATGTTTTAGGTGTTACCTTGCAGGACAGGTGATTTCAATAGACAAAGGTTTGCTGAACTGCTATCAGCTGAATCAGGCGTATTAAGGCAGAAATATCTGAAACATGCAGGGCAGTGTGCCTCAAGGACCAGGGTTGGGAAACACTGTTCTACAGTATGTGGTACATGTCTTCATGTTTAGGCACACATAAAAACTTTTGGTAAAATCTGACATGCAAACATTTGGTGAAACTCTAACCTGTGACTTATAAAGTTTCAAGATGAAAATAAAGTGCCATCTTAGAGTCTTGACATGATGTTTTCTTGCTCTGCTTGTGCTATTCAAATTCAGTCCTCTCTGTATTATTGCCCAGACTACAATAACCCTATTGCTAAATTTAGACCACTGCAGTGTGTGACTCAGCACTCTGTGCTACGGCTCCAAGTGGTTGTTGCACATTATTTTAAACAGTGTGACATATAGGGACACCTAGCTTAATAGCTTTTACATGACATCTCATATAAATCCTTAAACATAATGACAATATCACGTGTTTATTTTTGTATATTGCATCCCTAGAATACCAAACTATATATTCCAGAAATTATATGTGAGTGCAGCTGATGACCAGTGTTTTATATGATGTAAGTATTCTATTAGTCCAAGATTAAAGAGGAATTCCTATTCCAGCAGGGATTAATATTCATTCACAAGCATACTTAATAGTCCAATCCTCTTTCTGTCGTTCTGACACACCCACACTCAGTGACCACACCTCGGAATAAGTCATATACTGAACGCATCGATGCATGTCACAGCATGCCCCATCTGTAGAATGAACAAGTCATGAACCATAACTTTAAAACTTTATGCAGGTGCAAAACGCCATTGTGAAGGTGAGATTCTGTTTGCACACAGATGCATTTTAAACCAGCAGTGTGTAAGATGTGGAACAAAGGCTGGCATGGGATGGGATGTGAATTTCAAGCTCTTTTCCAATTAGGGTGCAGCCATGTATGTTAATTATGTTTTCCGTGCCTTTGTGTGGGTAATACATGCAAAAGATTCTGTGAGGAAATCATAAAGAGCAGGTAGCCTTGCGGGGGTTTGTGAGCCGCCCCTCCATTCACACTGTGTGTTCAGGAATACCTGTTAACACCAGCCTTGGCACAAATCAGACACCATAAAAGCAAAGATAATATTTCCTGGATGACAGCTTTGCAGGGCTACCAGAGCTCCAGGGTGGATTTTCGGACAGCTTTTGCGCTCTATAAAGGGTCTCCTTCCAAGAACACACATCAGCAGGTCAACGTGTCAAACTTTTGGGTTCAGCTGAAAAACACCAGGCAGTTAGGATTGTTTTAATAGCATTGTTTTACTGCTGAACTGCTGGCTTGTAAGATGGCATGTTTTACTCTACAATAAAAAAAAAACGCAGCGCACCCAGAGCTCTTGTCAAACTTTGACATTTCAGCTTTTAAATGCCCTGAATAGCACCAGTATGTATGCATTTTTAGTCACAAAAATCTGGCTACCAGAACATACCATAATAAAAAATATATTTACACTGAATTACAAAAAATATATTTTGGGCTACAAAGAATATTTTTTTTCAACTGAATTAGGACTAATTTGCACTGCTGAATCCAAAAAATGACATCCTTTTTTCTCAATCAGGTCAGGTTTTTATTCTAATTTGATTTAGAGAAATTGATCTTCTGACTAAATTGATGACATTTTTGTGACATTATCAGTTCATTTCCATTAATATTTCCCATCCAAAAAAGGTTTTAAGAGAAAAAAAAATGTTTTCTAACAGATTGTATTAATTAAATGTTACAAACTTGAATTTGTAAATTGAATGATAAACCCTGATAAGGGTAAGTACATGTAAATTGAACATTACATCTTCATTGTGTAAAATTCTCCGTCTCTTTCCTGTCCTGATGAAATCTCTCCTCCTGCTCGTCACTCATTGATCAGATTCTCAGGAAACCGATCCAGATGTGAGAACAAGTCAGGCATTTTGATGCTCATGTTGCATCTATAGTTCAGAGAGTTGACCTGATTGAGGTCAACTCTCAATCAGGTCAACTGATTGAGAGTTGACCTGATTGAGAGTCAACTCTTAATCAGGTTGAGATTGAGAGTTGACTCTCAATCTCAACCTGAGATTGAGAGTCTCAGGTTGAGACTCCAAAACCAAACTGATTTTTGGATTCAGCAAATCAAAATGACTCTAAAACAGTTGAAAAATCAGACAATTATTTTTGGCTGTTATTCTTAATTCTTGGGAACACCATAAATTTATTAGCGACAATGCTCTGACATAATATTCATACACTGTACACTTTTTCACATGTTCTCATATTACAACTATAAACTTCGTTTAATTGAAAATTAAAGTGGTATACCATCACAAAGTAGTGCATGATTGTGAAATAGAAGGAAAATTATTCATGGTTTTCAAAATTTAGTAAAAATTTCCAAAGTGTGACATACATTTACAATCTATAGTCTAATTCTTTCTTGGGGACATTGGGGATTTTTTTTTTGTGCATTCCGTGGACTTTGACTTAACCATTCCTGAAAGATAATATTTTTGGACTAAATTGCCTCACTCACTGGGCAAATATTTTAACAATTTATGGATAAGAATTATTAACATTTCAAATGTCACTTATTCAAAACTTAACCTCCCATCCTTTGTGTTTTAATGCAAACAAAAGAATGAACTTATGTAGCTTTCCAGTTGAAAGGGATGAATTTATGTGGTACAAAATACCAGCACAGGACCAAGTGAATAATAAAAGTGTGTTAGGAACAAAAGCTTCCACTCCAACCTAATGTAAAATGCATTTGCTAGAGCAGGCAGAGCAGCAGAGAGCTCCTTTAGATCGTGTGTCATGGAGCCTCGAGAGGCCAGCATGTGCAGACAGCTCGGAAAATCAGCCACTCAACAGGCGACGCTCAGAGAAACACCTTTGCAAACGCTGATATCAAACAGCGGCTCCGGTGAAAATCTGTTAATGGGTTGACCTCACATTGAAAGGTTTTCCTCTTGTTTTAGGAACTTGGTTGTGATGTTTTGCAAAAAGATGTTTAAGGATCCCAATTATCTACTTTTTTGACTACTTGTAGTAGACATGTGCCAGATAGATCGATGGATAGACAGACAGGTTTTTGTCTGTGGAGCCTTTTGTTTGTTTCTCCCATCTTCTTCACATGTGATCGCGTGTTGGAAGAGGAGATTGACTGACAGATTGGGGTCTCTTCTGCAATGGGGGATTTGCTTTAGTCTTTTGGAGTGAAGAAGATGTTTTCGACTGTGAATGTTCTAACCCTTAGCTGTGATGATGGCGTGTGGATAGCAGCCAATAGACCCTGGGTAAAAGTGACTGAAATGAGCTTCCTCTCGCTATATGTGAGGGGTCAGTTGAGGTGGTTGCAGCATCTGATTTGGATGCCTCACCAATGATTCCCTTTGGATGTTTTCCAGTCATATCTCACCAGATGAATAACTAGGGCAGAGATTGAGATTTCTCTCTTGAAAACGATGTCTGGGTCTCAATCAGATTAGAGGAATAAATACCTATATATTAAGTTCATATTTAGCGGGTTAGCAAGAAAACTAGCTTGCTAACTACTAGTGTTATTGTTCTGCTTGAAGGCCTTTTTGCTGTGGTTTCTTGAATGATGTCAGAGCCAGTTGGCCTGGCTGTTTGCTCTCTGTGTTGATATTTTTAGCAACAGAATCTGTCCTTTGGCAACAACCCACCACTTTTCAGTAAAAATGTCCTGTCTCGAGGCCTGTACTGTAGATTCTCCTCGCTGTGGTCTCCAGGCAGTGACTGTGTATCTGTTTCAGTTTGTCTCATTTGTCTGTCCTTACAGGAGTTTTGGTGAGTAGCCTGTGTGAGTAAGAGAGATTTAAAGCCTCTGTAATTAAAGCTAGAGAACATGTGTTCTTTCCCAGATCCATCAGAATTTAGTTTAATCCACCAGCCCAGCAGACCCACAGCTCTACAGTATGATGGCTGTTAGTCCACTTTAATCAAACCCTAGTCCGTTTTCCTAGATAGTCCAGTTAGTTTGGGGAGGTGTGATAAATTCAAACTCTGGTCCGCCTACAAACCTCGGTCTGGGTTCGGTTGTAGTGAACACTGGTACGGTTCAAATGGATAAGTGAAGGCCAACTGGACCGGGGTCTGCTCCAAAAGCAGGCCATTCTGGGTAAATACAACCAAAACATACACACAATTTAGGGAGTGTTGAAATGGTTCCCTTTGTGTGAAGAAACAAACACTAGTGTGAGAAATGGCTCATGGTCTTTTACTAAAATCTGCTACAGCAGCTAATATCTGAAGCCACTCCATTTTCATTCACATTTCATAAAGAAGGAAGTTGCATCCAGTGTCTTCTTAAAGAGGTTTGTGTTGTTTCATTCAGTGGTTCTAAGTGCAAAGGGTTTGGATCTTTTGACTCGGTGCAGTGGGAAGGAGAACAACAACAACTGAAAATGTAACAAATGTTGCAATTTTGTTTGCAAATAGGCCTGAGTTTTCCAGACTTTCAGGTGTGTGTGGTTCCAGAGTTCTGGTTTTCACACGCTTGTGGAAATCTGGTCATGTGTGTTTGACGGGAAAGAAAATGTCTGGCAGTGGTATTTTGCCTGAAGTATTAAAGAAAGTTCTTCAATGCCAATGTTGTTTGCCAACTCGTGTCTGCAGTCCTGAAGCAGTCACACGCTGCTGCCGGTGTCTTCTGGTCTTTGAAAAATGTTAAGGTTTGTACCTTTCTTTTATCACACAAAGGAAACCATTTCAACACTCCCTAAAATGCGGGGGCTGTGTAGCATTTTCGTTTAGACTGATGCAAGATGTCCATAACACTGGAGACGAGGGCGTTCTGTGGACCGCAGGCTGATGCATGTCTGTTTGTTACGCATTCACGTGAAGTTTCTTGACGTGCAACCAGGGAACTCTCCGTTTGTGTTAGGTTGTTTTTTTAGCTTTCAAGTTTGTATTTTGATGTTCGTTGTTGTTTGAATGGTTATTCCCAAAAGCTCCTTTTTTTCTAGGTTTCATAGTGAGAGAAGTAAGGCTCCAAGCTGAGACAGAGCCTGGGTACATGGGGACAATTTTGTAAATTTTTACACTTTTTCTAACTTATACAAAAACAGTTGAACTGGGTAAACTGGTAACCACAGAATTTTGATCATGCTTATCTGATGATTTTATATTTTCCCCACACGGTCGGATGCTACAGCGTATCACTTTGTGTCATTTGATGTCAGAACATTGCTATAAATTTTCAACATCTAAAGTTCCAAACATAGTTAACATAGGAAATAAGATCAGGATCTCATTGGGGATTTACCTAGTTAAATAAAGGAAATAATAAATAAAATAAAAAAATAAAAATGCATAAAGGATTTCATGCTGCTGTTCAGTTGTTGAAGTTTTCCTCAAAAGGACCAGCTAAAGTCTGAGCTCAGCAGTTTCAAGTCCACAACGTTACAGCTGCACATCTCAACTTCATGCAAACTGCAGCTGTGTTGCATAAAAAGTGATGAGATCAGTGTGGCGCTAGGCCTTCTTTCTAAAAATACTTCCCTTCATTCCAGTCCCGACGATGAAACATTTTTAAAACGGTTGTAGAGTTCAAACCGTGCTGCACCGCAGTGAGGGTCCGACGAGTCGATGATGTGACTTATTGCCATATTTAACCAGAATGTATCTTCAGATATCGCGACTTTCATCCTCAGAGAGACTTCTCCCAACCCTCTACCTCGTGTGACCTTCTGCTTCAGGATAATGTCTCGTACCATTCAGCGAGCGCTCTTGGAGGTTTTCTACATGTGGTTTTGTTGGACCACAATTCAGACTGTACGGTTTACACGCCGCTGCATTAGACGCGGCCTGATCTGGCCTGAGTGGTCGTCTAGAAAACACCGTCTCAGTTTTGGTGGTGAGAGAAATACGCAGACCTCGTGAATAATTCTGTTTAATCGATGTGGGATCCTGGCTTCTGTCCGTCCTCCTGCCTTTAGTCTGTCGTCTCATCATTTTACACGTTTCTTTCCCTCTATCTTTCTGCCTTCACTATGGTCCCAGTTACATTGTTGCTGTGTCACAGCACAGATGTAGGCATCATGGTGGTTGCTGCAGTCGTCTGTAACCTTGGTAACTGCAGCCTCACCTTCTCAGTCTTTAACCCTTTCTTCATCACATGGTACCAAACGTATAGAAGCAGAATGTTCATGTTTTCCCTCCGAAAATGCTATTCTAACTTTTTGTGTGCGTAGGCGTGGGGGTGGGTGTGCGTGTGTGGTGACCCTGTTAATAAATACTAATTGCAGGCACATTAAACCACCCATCTGTCCGTTACAGCTTTCTAATTTCCAATGAATCTGTTCATGCTCTGCTGCATGGAAGACGGCTTATGAACCAAAAACTATAGATTTCAAACTAGGATATTCAGACTGATTTCAAGTCTGTCAATTTGACAACAATTGGGGCTTAATTTTCCCTCTCCTCATTTTTATGGCTTCCATGAACTCTTTTTAACATTTTGGGAGCTACAGTAAAATAAAAAAAAATAAACAACATTTATATGTGAGAATTAGGATTATAAAGATTCGATGAGATCATTAAATGTGCCCAGTATTGTATTCTAATGTTATCAGGTGTGAACTGAGTTTAGGGTTAGGGTTAAGGTTAGCGTTAGGCTATAAAAACAAATGAAATATGAAGGCAAGTCAATGTAAAGTCCTTGAGAAGATAGAAAGATGTAATATGTGTGTCTGTGCGTGGGCGGGGGTGTGCGTGTGTGTGTGTGTGTGTATCGTCCTCTGTCTGCTCTGTGTTCTAGCACTTCCTCTGTGCCACTGCAACACAGACATTTGTTTCCGTAACACCCAACCGTTTGACCTTAGCAACTAACATCCCAATTCCCGCCTTAGCAACAGGGCAAGATTTGCGCTGTCATGGAAACTGTAACAAATCTGTCACTTAATTCAGTTGCTAGGTGATGAGGATGAATGGTTAGTTTGCCAAGTCAGACTCGGGTATGATCAGATCTCTTCTGCCTCGCAGTGACTCGACATGCCGATACTAGACAAGGCTTCCAGAAGGTTCAAAACATATGATGAATTTTTAATTTTCCTTCTTATTTTTAGTCACCAATTTCATTGTACAGATGACATTTTCTAAAAATTAGAAAGTTATTGCTTACTTACTGTACATCGGTGAAATAATCTTGATTTCTGCATAGACTGTATGCTTTTACCGTTCATTCTTCTATTGCCTCTGTAAACATGACTATAAATCATAGCCCATTACTGGACATAGTGCTTTATGTGGGTGGGTTAAATCCAGACAGGAAACACTGAAAAGCAGGAAAAGGGGAAAAATGAAAAGTAAAGCTGGATATTTTTTCCTAAAAAGGAAAACATAAATTTTCTGAGGCTTTATGTCAGTGTGTGTGTTTTAGTTTGATATGTACTTTAGCTTCAGAGTGTCGAGATGTGACAGAGCATTCTAGTGGACACTCTGGGGATTGCCACTGACTGATGTTCAGCAGTTTCAAACGTTTCCTTGTGAATCTTGGCAGCATAAAAACTTAGATGATTGACTCAAAGTAGGATGGAAATTTTAAAAACAAACATGAAAACACATTTTTGTCTGTTTTTTATCATGCATTTAGATTTTTTTTTTGTGCTAAATGTCAGATTCTACTACATTAGAATGATTTTAAGGAATGTTAAGGAATTGCCTAAACTCTATAAGTTCAGTGAAGTTTGTGCGCTCTCTATCTGGTCTTAAAAGGCCATGAAAATTCCTGTTTGTAGTTTGTCAGAGGCCATGAAGGCCATGTCGGATTATTGTGTCTCTGCGGTGATCCTTCATCTTCAGGTTGGAATCCTCTGAGCTTTACTTTCTTCTCGTCTCCTGAAACTTTGTGACGTTAGAAACTTGCAGAATGTTTAAATCCTGGCTCCCTACGTCTGTCTTGGTAGTTTGTTTTCATGCTCCTCCAGTGCTGATTTTCATGCACACGCACACACGCACATCCCCGCACACTCACGCAAGCACACAGTAGCACCAGATGGGAATAGTGTGTTCTCATCTAGTTGTTTATCTCCTATGGAGTCTGAGAGGCCAAGTAATAGCAGGCAAACAGGAAGAGAACCATCATAAATGCAGAGATCAAACACACACACATACACCCCCCCACACACACACACACTTGGCTGTAACTCGGGTCCCATGGCTCTCGCTCCAGCAGTGAGCTCATTAAAATGTGCAAGACGACTCCGCTCGTCCTCATGCTTTCTCATCCCTTCTCAGGCTCTTCCTGTTTCTTTTCTTTCCCACGTCATCCTTCTTCTTCACACACCCTCTTACTGATCTGGAATTACAGCGAATCAGGTTCTCCAAACACACACACACACACACACCACATCGCTCAAAATGCTGCTGAAGTTGTGTGCGCAATTGATTGGCGTGCATTGTGAGTACCTTCTGGCATGTCTGTGTCTACAAATGTTTCTGTGTGTGTTCAGGCCAGGCTGGTTCTGCTGGAGGAATGGTTGCCGGGTAGAACGAGAGGAAAGAGGGAAGAATTTGTTAATTATGAAAGAGGGATTTCTCTCTGGATGGGAGAAATAGTCCATGTGTGCATGTAGGTGTGCGTGCACGTGCGTGCGTGCGTGTGTGTGTGTGGGTGTGTGTGTGTGTGGTAGCTTAAGTGAGAGCATATTTTGTGGTTGTTTTAATCAGATGGCTGCTGGTTAGAATGAGCAGACCAGCTGGTGTGGCAGATCAATGACTGTAGTGGAGATTTTTGAGGTGCTAATGAGCAAGGCACTCATGATATATCAGACAGTGTGTTTCAAATTAAAACAATAACTTGTGAATTTGAATTTGTTATTTTCTTTTTATTTCATTAAGGGGACTATGCATATTAATCAACAGGAATATGTCATGTAAATATGCCAGAGTTAGCCGGGGAGGGAAATTTTCATCTGGTTTATGAAAGTAACTTACTGCACCTTTAAGAGTTGGTGTCCTGTCAAATGAAAGTTCTGCTAATGAGCCATCATTTAATTCAGGTGTGTTGAACAAGAAAAAGAGCTAAAACCTTCAGGCCTTTGCTTTGGACACCACTGTTTTATGTGTATATTTACACTTTCTAATGGCCCATTTAATAAATATGAATACATTAAGATTTTTTGTAGGACTTATTTCATGTTTGTGGTAGACTGCAGATTACATTATGCTTGTGGTTACTTGCGATACAGTGAACCATGGGGTTAGGGAGGATAGCTGCTGATAGACCCCTTCTGAAAACACTTTGATCTACCAATTTTAATTGTTCAGACACCAAATATATTTCAATATGCACAATGGAAACCATCTTAGCACTACTGCAGAAGCTGACATCTACAGTGCTCTTCAACTCCAGCTCTTATTGTTCATCTGTTCTGTTCCAATCACTTACATCTCTGATCCTTAATGGTAATCGGCACGAGAAGTCTGATGAATGAGTTCTGTTTCAGTGATGCTTTGCATGAATAATGTGGCCAATTTCTCACCCACCATTGTTAAATCTCGGTTGGGGCTCTGAGTGTGCTGACAATAGCTTGTCATCCAGCAGCAAATTACAGTCGAGCTCGTTGAGGGTGTTGATTTTAGAGCCGGCACATCTTTCTTGGTCACCACTTGCTCAGTCTGTGGTTCTGTAGAACCGGCAGACAGCAGCACCAGGCAGTCCCTCCAGGAGTTCACGATTGTTTTTGTAATTTCTTACGATCAGAATAGCTAGTTTTGTGGTGCTGCTTCACAAATATTTTGTGATATTTTTAGTCATTAAATTCTGTCTGAAATCTACATGTAAAAGAAAAACAGATGAAAAACAAAAGCAAAAGGAGGCAGACTGGACATAAAAAAACATCTTTTACATCAATCACGGACAGTTACTTGACATCAAGAAAGACTCAGGTAGCAATGTAGAAGAAGTAATAATGCCACCTGCAGGTAGGAGTTAACATTCCTGTGGAAATTTGCAATAAACTCACGATTATGCATCGATTAACTCAAAAATGGGGGGATTTGTTGATTTTGTCTGAATTTCCACAATCACAGAATTGTGAAAAACTGATTGGACCGACCAGGATTCCAGCAGTTTCCAGTCCACACTATGTTTCAACCTCAGTGTATCTGCCATCTCCTAATCAATTTTCCTTTCATCTGAAATGACAGACTAGTCCTTCAGACATTAGCATCAGGTGAAGGACCGTAACAACATTGTTCAGTTGTTTGAACTTAAGACTTGTTTGGTTGGATGAAGTCAACGTCTCTTCTTCTTCTCTGACCTTATCTAAATGTCTTGTACTTTCCTATTGTTCTGATATTGATCAAACCAATGAGTGCTGTCAGTCCTGATTACTAAAGTAAATAGGCCACCACCATGTTGAATTAAAAGTCATCCAACAACCAACTCTGTTGGTAACTGTTTTTATATATTTGGACCTGTACTGTACTTATAATTCGGGCACTATGTGTCCACTATAAATTCAAACTCGCTGCACCAAATTCTTGATTTTAAAGAAAAGAAAAAATTACATAAACCATTAAATGCACCAAATTAGTGACATTTATGACGGTTATGACTTAGCAAACTACAGAAGGCGAGAGACTATTGCAGTCAACACGTGGTAAACCTCCAACCATTTTCTGCAAGGCAACAGTGTTACCAACTGCGCCACAGTGCAGCTCCTCAGTTGGTAAACAGATTAGGTTTAAACTTCTAGTTTTGCTCTGGAACCCTTGACTTTAAAAAGAGGTTTCACAACTTGACTTTGCTTTTCAAGGAGCAGGTTTTCTGCCTGGGGCTTCACTCTCTCTAAATTCTCCCTAGGTTTGAGTGTGTGCGTGCATGGTTGTCTGTCTTTGTGTTGCCCTGCGACAGACTGGCGACCTGTCCAGGGTGTACCCCGCCTCTCGCCCGAACATTAGGTGGAGATGGGTACCAGCAGCCTTCCCGACCCTGCTTGGGACAAGAGTGTTAGAAAATGGATGGATGGATGGATGGGATAGTTTCCTGCCCTTTTATGTACAAGAAGAAAATCTCAGATTCCAGTAGCTTTTTCTAATCTCTTATTTGCTTGCTTGAGATCAAGTTTCCCCAGGTTTATTTAAAGTCACTGAGCCATTCTAGTTGCTCTGTAGGGGTGTTCAGGTCTAAATATTTCTGTTTGCAGTAGCACTGACACTGTTAGCATGAGGCTCATACATGTCAAACATTATTAGCATTTTATGCTTTTTTAGAATCACCAGGGTGAAAGGTACCGCATGTCGATGAGCCTAAAATAACGTGTAGTACTTACATGTAAGTACTACTTACACAGTAGTACTTACACACAGTAAGTACTACTGTGTGACTATGTTGTCTAAAAAGTAGGTCCAGGACTTTAACCTGTTACACTTAAATGTTCCCATAGATTTTAGCACTATATATATATATGGATAGTTATATATATATATATATATATATATATATATATATATATATAGAGAGAGAGATATATATATTATACTTATGAAAGTCCATATACGGAACCTTTACATTCTGTTTCTGGTACTCCCATAAATACGTCGAACAAGCTACATCCACTAACAACAGTGATGAGGAACGAAGCCGCTCCTCTCCACTTGGCCCACTGGGGATTAATTATTACTTTTAAAAATGATCTTGTGTTGTTGTTGCGTTCAAGCTGTGCTAAAAGGAGTTAGCCTATCTGTGAACCTATTCAAGCCTTAAATCGCATCTCAGTGCTAAACATGTAGCAGCAGAGATGTCCTCAACACTACTGTTAGCATCTACATTCCACATATCTAAAACTTTGAATCAAGCCTCTAGTAAAAACAAACTTGGCAGTTTATAAGGTGCTTGATCCTATTATTATAGCATCGTCATCAGAAATTGTGAGTCATTTTCCAGTTTTAATGTAGCACATAACACCTGGAGGAAACCTGTCCGCTGCTTTAAACAGAACTGTCCACTGCATGTTTCACTAAAGTTTGGATTATTTTCTTGTTCTTGTGCTGTCTGCAGTACAACTCTTAGCCTTAGCTCTACTCAGAAAGAATCTGGCAAAAAAAAGTGGCATGTCCAACTTTACTGTGGCGGCTGCAGCTCTGAGCACCTTGTTTGGAAGTCAGCGGTGTCTGCCATCCATTGAAACAAACTCTCTGCTCAGCTTTTTCCATATAGACCTATTCTCCTAAAATAGACTTGTGTTTACAGTAGCAGGTTAGCCACACATGAAAGCAGGTCTCTGGGCGTACCAGCCCCCTCACGGGACACTGCTTTATTTGGGCGAAGCCGGGAGTGTGTGTAGCGTCTCCACGGCGGCAGATCTTTCTCTTGTATAAATGCTGAGTGTAAAAGGAAACAAAAGCTCTTTAGCTGTCTGTCTGTTTGAAATGTGCGATGGCTTTATGAGTCTTGTCTTTACACACCGTGCTAACAATTTAATGCAAGGTTTGACCTGAGATTTGTGGTCGGTGAAACTAAAACAGGCCTTTTGTGGTAAACGAACAGTAGAATACTTTTGTTGCATTTGTGTGTGCGTGTGTGTGTCCTGTTCTGATTCCTGCTTGTCTTTTCCGTCCAGGGGCGACCAGAGACATCGGTTCAGCTCTTACCAGGATGTGCATGAGACATCGCAGTATCGAAGCCAAACTTCGCCAGTTCACGAAGTAAGACATCTTGTTTCCTTTTCTTGCCGGTGTCGCCGGTCACACACAGTTTCGTGCTGTTGTGTTGTCTTGCTGAATGAATGGTGTCTGCTGCATTGCTTACCCTCTCCACATTTCAAGGATTGTATTCGAGTATAACCACTGGTATGCATCATAAACCACCGAGGAAGCCTCTCCAAGAGTCTACTCCTACCCACCGCTTTCCTCTGTATTCATTCTCCATACTTCTTAATGACTTTTCCACAACAAAACGCTATTATGTTAATGATGGTGGTCATTAGCTGTTGATATGGTTGTGCAGGAAAAAAAAAGTTAGGCTAAATCAATCCAAAATATTGTTGCAATACTGATTACCTAAAGGTGCCGTGCAAAGACACTCATACCCATAATCTGTGATATTCATAAGATTTCCCATTTTCTCTCATTAAAATTGAAAACATATGTTTTGTTAATTATCTGAGCTAGACTAACAAAGTAATATAATAGTAATTGTCTAACTTTGATAAAAAAATGAAACATGAAGAGTTTTGTCAAAATCTTTTTAAATCATGTTCGTGATGGACAGAAAGTCAATTTTGCCACAATGTAGGTGTACCAATGCTGCCACCCTACAAGCAGTGATAAACCACATAGACTATTGTCTCACTCAACACATTTAGACAATTGTGAAGTCTTTCCCTTCTTCTCTTTTACTGATGCCATTGCTGATCAATGCCTTCCATCTTTCCATGTCTGCGTCTCCTCTAGTGCTCTGATGGAGAGTCTGATCACTCCTCTCCAGGATAAGATTGAAGACTGGAAGAAGACCGCCAACCAGCTGGATAAGGATCACGCCAAAGGTGAAACATGAAACCAGCTGAATGTGCTAATTCATGAAGCCTTATCTGTTGGTTTGGGATTTAAGCCTGATACACACGGCAAGATTTTCAAACTGTCGGCCGATTTTCAAAATGTAAGAGACCCCTCACATGATGATAAGAAATCATTGGTGTAGTAACTTTGGTCCCATGCATTGTGGTGTCCATCCATGTGAACAGATTTCACTCAGGAACATTCAGAGGCAAAATGGGAAAGTTAGCAGAATCTCAGGATCAAACTTAAGGTCAGAGTAAACAGCTGGAAATAAGCAATGGCGATAGTTTGTGGACTAAGTTCAACAGAGAAAAAACAATCCAAAGATGTGTCCAACGTCCACCAGACTTTCTAGATCATCTTGGATTTCCCTCCATGTTTCCATCCACATTGCTTTCTGATTGGCTACTCATCACATTCAACAGGCTGCATTCTCATTTGTCCTCAAGGGACACCATTTACTGTGATATTGAGCCAAGAGGATCCAACATGTTGAATGTGCTTGATTTTAGATCGGAGTGGTCCAGACGTTCAGACCACTCTTCACTCACTTCACATGGCAGTAACATCTTTTAAGATTATCTGAAGAGCCATCCCGATAATTGAGATGTCCTTACAATTGTGGTTACATGGTTTTATGAGGATACTGAAAGGATACTAAAAACAATAATTTCATTTCTTCGAAAAAAAAATTTTTGACAGAAAATTCCTCTAATTAGTAAGAGTTGGTAATGAGTCAGGAGGTCCAATGCTGGACTTTCTTATTATTATTTTCTCCTAATTACGGAAAATGCCATGGCAGACCATTTTTAACAAGAACTCTGTGAGTTCAGCCAGGTTAATATTATTTATATATGCACAGATCACATTTTTGTAAGTTGTGGAATCAACATTTCTTTAGAATGTTTATAGCACAGGTGTCAAACTCCAGTCCTGGAGGGCCACTGCCCTGCAACGTTTAGATGTGGCTCTGTTGAAGCACACCTAAACAGTATAATTAGGTCATTAGCAGGACTCTACACAAGGAGGAGGTACCGTAATTAAACAATTTCATTCCAGTTTTTTGTACCTGTGGCACATCTAAAAACTGCAGGATAGTGGCCCTTGAGGACTGGAGTTTGACACCTCTGGTATGTAGAGATGGTCTAACTACAACCACACTCGTTTTAACCGTGATTTCCAACTATGGATTCTGACACCAAATTTTTTAATCTTTCTCTCTTTCTCAAACTAATAAATATCCCCTCTAACCATTTATGGTTTCTGCCAAATAGTCTGATTATGGGTAGACTTAAATGAGAATCTTCAGTATGTCTCCAACTGTAATGTTTTTCCTTTCAGTCAGTGAAAGGACAACAGGCATGTATCGGATCAGTTTATGGATTCAGTTCTGCTAAAGCTAACATGTGAAGCGTGAGGAAAGTTAATTTCACCCTGAGGCTTTGCATTCCCATGTAAAAGCATCTCTGTTTCTACTCTTTCAAGAGTACAAAAGATCACGCCATGAGATCAAGAAGAAGTCATCTGACACCATCAAGCTGCAGAAGAAGGCTCGTAAAGGTAACCAGAAGTGACGCTCCAGCTCTGGTCTCTATCATGATCTTTATGTAGAACTTTGGAACAGGAAGTTTCTTTGTTTTTTTATTCCAACATTGCTTTTTCTGGGATCCTACCACTATTCACCAGACCTTTATCAAAATGAAGGAATACATTTATTTTAACTGGCTCAATTTTAAAGGGGCAGCATCACGTGAAATTGACTTTTTTGAGCTCTGCATCATGTTAAAATCATATTCCCTCTTCAAAAACAAGTGTGGAGTTTTGCTTTGATTGTTTCATCCATGTCTGAGAAATCCCTTAAGCTCCATGGCAACCTTGAGCTGTATAAGAAGCCTGGGTGAAAATAGCCCTGCCTTTGAGGTGCAACTCCTCCTCTGAGCTTCAGGCTTACAGGGCAGCTCTCCCCTACTCAGTTCCTTCAGACTAACCAGCAACAATTAGCAAACACCTGGTGGAACTGCACATCTGCTGAGCTCATAATATGAGCTACTTCTTAGTGTAACACTTGTAAAAATGTTGTTAAAAATGTTGTTAAAAATGGGTTAATAGAGGAGCCATGTTGTGATGACTTCATGGAAGCAGAGTTTCAGAAAGAGCAGGAGTTTTTAGAGACAGAGGCCCAATTTCAAGGCGTTAAGTTACAAAGTCAAATTTTGTTTAAGTTATATTTGATAATTACATAGCAGTTTTAAAATAAGTTAAGGCAACATAGTTACATGATTGTTCTATAAATTGGAACTATGAGCCTGGAAAACACATAACACTGTCTCTTTAAGATGCTCCTGTTATCAACAAACAGGAAGCAGAAACCAAACTTTCCAACTGAAGTTATTGTGAGTTTGAACGATAAAAATAAAATCAGTGGTTGGTTTATGCTGCCATCTGGTGACTATTGATAATATTGCAACTCCTGGTATTTGATCTGTGACTTTTCTCCAATGAATTTAAAAAACAATAAATATTTATACCTGATATATTTATTTTGTTTATATTTCATGACAAAATGTATATATTTTATGGAGTATTTATATATATTTTTTTGATAACAGCATTATTTTGTTTTATTTTGAACAAAACAGTATGTTACGAATTTATTTCAGACATTCCACCAAGATAGAAAAAGAAAAAAAAAAAAAACAGTATCAAATCAAAGGTAATAATTGTGTTTAAGATAATGTAAGTATTACTTTGCTTTGTTTTTCTCTTGATGGAATGTCTGAAATAAATTCATAGATTCAAAATATCAGAGAGAGAGCTGTTTCATTGTAAATAAATAAAAAAAACAATCAACAAAATACTATTAATAATAATACTTAACAGATAAATACTCCGTAATATAAATGTCACTATGAAATACAAACAACGTGACATTGTTGAAATGGGGCTCTACATAGAACCAGACTCGTATAACCTGATAACTGAACAGCTGTGTGTGAGTTTTGTCCCAGCTGAAGCATGGTGATATATTTGGTTCTGCACTCATTTTTGGTTGTTGCTGCGTTGTGTTGTTCTAACCTGCTGCACCGTGGCCGTCCTGATGGCTTCTTTGTACTAACCTTAACAATAAGTTCTGGTATTTATGCTCTCTCCCTCTCTCTTTCTGTCTCCCTTTTTCTTCTTTTTTTCCCCCAATTTTGCTTCTATTTTTGCTGCTCCGCCCCTCCGCGCTCTCACCTGCCACCGTCTCTCTGTCCCTCCGTCCCTCTGGCATTTTGTCTCCCTGTAATAGAGATGCAGGGTAAGTATCGGCCTGTCACTCACAGCTGCTCTGCGGCATCAGCTAGTCTCTTTATCATCCTGTCTGTCGTTGTTTTAGACATGAGAGCAGAGGGTTTGATTTGACTTTGTCACTTTAGGTGAGAGATGAAACTTTTTGTGGCTCAACAGAGACAGAATAAAACTTCTGCCCCAAACTCAGACTTTATCTGGAAGAAATTAGCCAACAGTCTGGTGTAATTTTATCAAATTATGTTCATTTATAACTGATAAGAGAAAACAAATTAAAAACAGATTTAATCTTTCTCAACATTAAGGTAAAGAAAAGTTGTGGTGGAGCTGATGAAATGATGATCTAAATTTGGACCGAAGGGCGTCACACATTGAGCATTTTGTGTTCCAGATCAAGCAGTTTCTCCTGTTTCCTCATTAGAAATATTTTGCCCTAACCAAAGTATTTGGAAGGTGACCTCAGTGTGCTCCAACATGGGCTTAGGTAGGTATAGGAAGCTGCTGTAATGTTTTGACAACATTATCATTAGTTCCTAACCTCCTTCTGACTTGACATGTGTGGCTAAAGTCTTCGATTCACTCCCATCTAGAAACTGCGAGTTGGACTTTGTTTATTGTAGAGGTGCACCGATCGCAGTTTTCAGGGGGATTACCGATCTTAAAAAAGCCTCACTCGCAGATTCCCATTTTGGCTGATATTGATTTTCTTGTCTGAATAGTTGCTAAATATAGTTGTAGCTCTCTCTCACATCAAAACAAAAGATGACATTGGCTGATTTTCAGACATTTGCAGACCGGTGGATAAGATCGGTTTTGCTTTAAAATTAAGACATATTGACTGTCTGACGCTCCAGTAACAGATGCTTGCAGTTTGTTTGACAGTTTTTAAAATCTCAAGAAAGATGTGATCATTTTGTCACAACAATGCAGCTTCATCGTTTTAGAAATAATATCCAGTGACCTTTGTTAACCTTCAGTGCAGGGAGACGATATTTTCTTACTTAGATCACCGCAAAAAAAAATGTACGAATATTTTTTGTTGCATCATATTCCTGGGCTACACACAAAATACATTGTTTTCCATTTCCTTAAGAATAAAGCTAACTTAGAGAAAACTAAATTCTCATGGGTTCTTTACATCATGAGTAAATGTTGCTTATATGAACAAACCTAGCTATGAAGAGAAAAAGTAAGACGTTAAACTGAAAATGAATGCAATTGATCCTCTAGACCACACTATTTCTGTAATTTAGCTTAGCTGATAAACATTAACATTAATACAGATTACTATGTCCTCTCACCCTGACCTTCACCGCAGCCTCTAAACAACTTTCCTCAAAGTTTCGGTCCCCTGACGATGGATTAGAGTTCAGCCTCTATAGCAGCTCGTCTTTGTTGCCTGATGTAATGGAACTTCCTCCTTGACTCCTTCGTGACTTTTGTAGCTCGTGTTATTAGAGCTTTGTAGTGACACTGCAGGCTTTCTGCTGTCATGCTGCCTCTCCTTTGCAACTCTCTCTTTCATTAGGTCCCTGATAGTACTGACATCTGCACTGATTTGTGTTGCATGCTGTAACACTACAGAGGTTCATTTCATGACTGGCTTTCTATGCATTGCATTTCACTTTTACTCTTCTAGCTAGCAGACAGCATCTGGATTTTCTGTTTTGTTTTGGCTCTACACTACGGGGCGCTGTTTGTAAAGATACGGCAAAAAAATGACGATTTGGATTATTTATCCTGTCATAACAGAATAAGATGGAGGTCCATTTTTCAGTTATATATATATATTTTTTTACCCTGTTATTTATTCATCTCGGTTTCAAGGTAAATATTTAATTAACAAGCTAAGTATTTCATGTACAAACTACATATTTTGCGTGAAACTACATATTCAGTTAGTAAGCTAAATGTTTAGTTTTGAAGCTAAATATTTTGCTAAGTATTTAGTTTTCAAATAGAAGATTTACATCTTTAGCTTACAAGCTGAAATTTTATAAAGGTCAAGAAGAAAAGAAACAATGGTGAACAGGGTACATGAATAACAACTGAAGCTAAATATTTAGCCATATGCTAAATATTTAGCATATGTCCCATATGCTTGTTAACAAAATTTTTAGCTTACTAATTGAATATTTAGTTAGGAAGATAAATATTTAGCTTACTAACTAAATATTTAGATTAAACTAAATACTGTATAAAGTTATCAAGCTAAATTGTTCAGTCACCAGCTAAATATTTAGTTTAAAGCTAATTTTTCAAATTCCTAGCTATAGAATATTTAGCTTCAGATTGAAGCTAAATATTCTTTTAACTAAATATTTAGTTTGTAAACTAAATCTGCAGTTTAGTTTTAACCTGGGACATTTTTAAATGAATGAATAACATGCTGAAAATATTTTTTTTTCTTCTGAAAGGCTAAATGACCCAAATTATAATTAGTTTTTGACAGCATAACTTTTCAAATGGCAGCCATGTTAAACTGGTGCTGCATTGGACCGGTGCTGACGCTGTAACACATCAGAGTGCCTTCTCCTCCACTAAGATTAGCTTTTTATTTATGTTTTAATACTGGAGCATAAAGAGGCAACAACCTAAAGCTGCAGCGACTTGCAAAGTATTCATACTTTAAAAATTTTATGATGTGACAAACACAAATTTAGGGTTAGCAAATGAAACTATATTTATCAGAGAAGCCGTAAAAATGCACTTATTGCACCTTGTTCCAAATTATTATGCAAGTTATATTTTCTCAGATTTTCTTAAAATTTTCTTCAATGGTCAATGCAAATGATGGTCAGTATAATTTTCAAGCCATGAACTATTACAGTGTAAATCAAATTTTACTGAACAAAGCTCCCAATGAGAACAGTATTTTTTTCAAAAATAAAAAAACTCAAAATGCTCTGTTCCAAATTATTATGCACTGCAGATTTTCTAAACATTTTATGGATTATAAATAACTGCAAACGGTCATTCCTTGAATGTGCAGCATTTAGTGGTCACATGTACTAAAATCAAAAACTATTTCAATGTAAAACATCTTAACAGAGTTACATGTTAACATTGGACCTTCTTTGATATCACCTGCACAATTCTTGCATCCATTGAACTTGTGAGTTTGTGGAAAGTTTCTACTTGAATTTCTTTGCAGGATGTCAGAATATCTTCCCAGAGCTGTTTTGATCTGAACTGCATCAAACCCTCAGATCTTCTGCTTGAGGAAACTCCAAATAGGGTTGTGGTCAGAGGAGGATGGTGACCACACCATGAGTTTCTCCCCTTTATGCACAGCGGTCATCAGTGAACAGTCTGTGTGAAAATGAATCTTCATGCCCTGCTGGGCCCACTGCCACCGTTTCTGCTTGTGAGCTCTGGTTAGTGGTGGCCCAATAGCAGGTTGATGCACAACAAGCCTCTGGAGGATCCTCCACCTGGAGGTTCCAGAGGCTCCAGCAGCTTCAAATAACTGTTTGCTACTTTGTAAGGGCATTTTAGCAGCTGCTCTCTTAATCTGATGAATTTGTCTAACAGAACATTCCTCATTATGTCTTTATCTGCACAAACCATATTTGTTCTGAATCAGCCACAAATCTCTTCAAAGTATGATAATGCTTCAGTTTTCGTTAAATATCTTGTCCACTGCACTACACTATCTGATGATCTTAGTCAGCAGAGATCCTTTCTCTTTCC
>CAEGAE010003210.1:0-26438 GCA_903067095.1 Girardinus metallicus
TGTATACGTATATATATATATATAGATGTGTGTATACGTATATATATGTGTGTGTGTATATATATATATATATATATGTGTGTGTGTATATATGTGTGTGTATATATATATATATATATATATGTGTGTGTATATATGTGTGTGTATATATATATATATATATATGTGTGTGTATATATGTGTGTGTATATATATATATATATGTGTGTGTATATATGTGTGTGTATATATATATATATATGTGTGTGTATGTATATAAATGTGTGTATATGTGTATATATATATAAATGTGTGTGTATTTATATATAAATGTGTGTGTATTTATACACGCATCTGTATATATCAATATGTACAGATAGATACAACTAATGTGAAATAAATAAACTACAATAAACCTTTCAAATGGTTCAAAGAGTGCAATTTGGTATTCTAAATATAATGTTAAATAAAGTAAGATGTCACTCGGAGCACAAAGCATAGAATTAGACTGAACAGATTTGCCTTAATGCATCGGGAACATTGTCACTGATACCCCATCTAGAATTTTTTTTTCCAACATCGGGAACGATACAGATATTGAATGGTGCATCTCTAGTTGCATCAGACTTCAATGTTTTCATTAGAAAAATGATTTTCTATATAAAGTGAAGTCGGTGGCTATATTACACTTGCTCCTCTACAGGCTGAAGTTTATGCCTGTTTTCTTTTCAAAGTTGCTCAGTTTCAGCCTACCCAGAAGGAGAGTATTCTTAAGCGTCACTTTTCAACTTTGCCACAGATTCTCAACTGTACACCGGTCTGCACTTTGATTAGGATGTTCTAACATTGATATGCTTGGATGTGCTGTAGTAAACCATCAGCTCTCAGCATGGTGCAGGGATGACTGGGTGACTTCTGGAGGCATTTAGGGGTCTGAATTTAAATGTACACAACTTTTTTTTTAGATTCGTATTTGTTTAAATAGAAGCAGTGTTTGTTTTAATGATGTATAATGAAAATTGTAGTTGACAAAATATAAAAAAAATCCCCAAAGGGTATGAATGCCTTAGCAAGGAACTGTAGTCTTTAAATAAAAGCTCAAAGGAGAGTAAGTTGGAAATCCGATGACTGTAACAAGACTTTGCTCTAGGCCTTTAAAATGTTCCTCTTCAGCACCCGTGCCTGGAACGCAGCTGTCCGTACGTGTCTTGGTACAGGTCATTTTAAAACCTTCCTGCTCTTCCTGTCTCTGTCCCGACCACACTGCTGCCACAACTTCCTTTCCTCCTGAACCCACCTACTGCCCCCCCATCCCCCAGGCTTCCCTTTGGTCCCTCATGGCTGAGTGTAGATTGTGTGGCTCTTCTAAAAATAGTGATCCATGGTATGTGAGATAGGAGGTGGGGGGGGGGGAGAGTGGTACTGCCATGCCCAGTGTCATTTTTGGGATGGTCCCCCCCCCCCCACACCTTCTTGTCCTTCTACTTTCTCTGAGTACATGGAGGTGTTGGAGAAGTTGCCCGTGGGGAAATTCTAAAGGAGTTTTAGTTGCTTAAAATTGATGGATTAAAAAGTGTAAGAGCTGTTCCAGATCAGAGGTTCTACATAAATGAGCTAGATTTCAGTGTGGTCTCCTATCTGTAATATTGGGGTGCACCGATAATTCGGCCCAGATTTCCTTCATTTTTGCACATCAGGCGATACTTCAATGAGAAACTGTCCTTATCCACCTCTTAGAATGTCTGAAAATCAGTCACTGTCCTCTTTTGTTCTTCCAAAAGCGGTTGGTGGACAAACTGGCCAACAAGGTCATGTCTGCACATGTGCGATCAACAGTACTCACTCAACTTAGTAGCTTAGTTACTTAATTTAGCAATTTTTCAGACAAAAAAAACAAAATGGTGTTAGCCAAAATCGGAATTTACTTTTTAAAGATCAGTCATTTGATTCGAAGGATTTGCCCGTTGCCATATTCTGAAATGAACTCATGTTCAGCATCTGCTGATTATTCAAACTCTGAAGTGCTAAGCTAACATAAGCATGGTTGCTCTGTTTTTCTGACTTTTTGTGACAAAATTGGCATCAGCAGGTCGGGTATTTTACAGATCTGTGATCGGTCAAAAAACTACAATCAGTGCACCCCTACCACATTAGATACCTATGAAAATATTTGGCCCATTCAAAGATGATCTTATTGTTATACATCAAAGACAATTTATTACAGGAGACCAAGATAAGATTACTGAAGACATTTAAAATAATGAGCAATCTTTGCAATCAGGACGTTAAATGGCTGAAACAGACAGAATTTAACTTGAACTGTGTTAAATCTGTTTGTCTCGTCGTGTTGAAGCTGGCAGCCTGAGAGACAGCTGCCGTTCAGCGACGTGCGGCTGCCTCCTCCAGCCGACTACCACAAAGACATCGGCGAAGGCGAGGAGGTGGAGGTGAGAACTGCTGCGCTGCTCCGTTCTAACCCAGGTCTCACACCTGGACTTCCTGCTGAGCTAATGCGGCTGTGGTCTCCGCAGGTCTACTCCAGGGCCAACGAACAGGAGCCGTGCGGGTGGTGGTTAGCACGGGTCAGGATGATGAAGGGGGAGGTAGGTGCCTGGATGGTGGGGAAAATAACATAACCTGCAGACGCAAAAGAATTCACTGTCATTGTCGCTGTCATCTGTTTGAAACAGCTGAAAAAGTTGTGTGGAGGTGAAAAAGTATGTATACACTTCCTGCTTCCATTTGACTTAAAAGAAAGCATCAAAGCCAGATGTTAATCGAACGCTTTTGAATAATTAATAATGAATTAAACCAGCTGTATAAAAGCAGGACTTTTATCAGCTTTCTGCTCGGTGTTATGAGGGTGAATCTGTGTTTACACAATGCCAGGCTGGAACAACACCAATGACATAAACCCCCGGTAGCCTGTGTTGTTTCACTATTATTTAAACATGTTACACTGCTTGGGTTACTGCTGTCAAGATACAAAACCCAGTGCTAATTTAAATGTAACGCGCACAATAGAAATAACTGAATGCACCCAGGATATAAATGAGCTGAGCTGTAACTCTGACTGAAGTTTACAGGAGCTGCTTGGATCCTTTGAATGTGTGGAATACGAATCAGCTGGCCTTCTTTAGGGTTGTTATAATAATAAAACTTCAAACTCTATATTGATACTAAGAAAAATATCTATTTTTAAATGGCTCAGGATTCTTTGTAGCGTAGTTAGAATACGCCAAAAATATAATTACAATATGGCAACATTTTTAGCCTCATTAGGTCAAAAACCAATAAGTACGGGTGAATTTAGCTGTTATTTATGAAAATGTTAAATTAAAAAATCTCACTTCCTTCATTTGACAAAACAATAGAGCACTTAGTACAACTAATGTTAACTAACCTGGACAGTATTATTTTTCTTTTATAATTTTGCCCCTTATTGTAGTTTCACGTTCTGTTTTGTTTTGGCTTAGTGTTGATCTTTATGCTTCCATTAGCATTTAACTTTCTGCTGGTAGATCTTTATATTTATATTCTGCTCTAATTTTCTTTCTGAAAGTATTTTGATTCAGTTCTGCGATGATTTCATTTTATCATAGCGGCTTTAGCATGTGCTTCCATTAGCCAATTGTCTGCTGATAGAAATAAATTATACTATCTGGTATATTCCCGCGTTAATTCGTATTGCAGTAGAACGGAGCGCTGTAGGATGTGGAACTTTGAGTCTCTGTTATCGCAGTGTTACTGCTGAAGGAAATGCAACAATTTGGCAAACGTAAGCGGGACCGTTTGTATTGATTCCTACGCAAACGAGTATCTCTGAACAGACATGTTGATTTGTTTGACCGCCGAAGCCTCAGGCTGGTGAATTTGTGATGATAGGTTGAGAAGAGGTGAAGAAGTAACTGTTGCTTTAGATTAATCTGCAAACAGTTAAAAAATTAGTTCTCAACAATTTGAAGTCAATCATCAGGGTGTTTGTTCAAAGTGGAAAACCTTAGCTTCCCTGATTTAGCGTCATCTTTGTTAAATTAATCAATTTAAACCCTAAAAGCCAGATGGTTTAATAATACCTTTTAAAAAAATCAGAAGCGTAGAGGTTAGTAACTGGTTGCTTCACTACAAAATCCCCCCAGTACCTCTTAGGTCTTAATTGGATAATCTTGACTGTAGCTTTGATGGTTTAAAATTACACTAATTTCAGTAATTATCATAGAACCCTCAATCAGTCCAAGTCTCTTAACCGAGCATCAGTCAGAATAGTAGGAGATAAAACCCTAACTGCCTGATCCTGAGGATTGTTTTGTATTTCTTATTAAACTAAAACAACTAAACATTACTCTCTATAATTGTTATAAATGTCTGTTGTGCTGTTTCAGTTTTACGTAATCGAATACGCAGCTTGCGATGCCACATACAATGAGATTGTCACGTCGGAGCGCATCAGGCCTCTGAACCCCAACAGCCCCGCCTCTCGAAACACGTTCCACAAGATCACCATCCCTGTCCCGGAAGACCTGAGGGACATGTGAGTCTGCCTTTGTCCAGCTTTATTGTGATGCTGAGATTTCTCAGCAGCTTTCTGCAGATCACGAGCAGTGCTGTTAACATGTGTGTGTGTGTCTTGTTTTTGTCAGATGTGCAAGCGATGACATTCACAAAGACTTCAGAAAAGCAATCGGAGCCAACTGCATCTTCTACAGCGTTCAGACACATGAGCTCATTGTCCTGGTTAGGAAATTCCGAAATCCTTTGCTTAATTTATGAAACTAGATAATTGTTAGATCTCATATTGACCCGTTTTTTTTTTCCCCCACAAGTCTACGAACGACACAACGGTAAAGCGTGCAACGCTCCTGAGTGACATGCATTTCCGCAGCATCCGCACCAAGCTCATCCTAATGTCCCGCAACGAAGAAGCCACCAAACATTTGGAGGTAAAATGTTTATCAGCAAATATTCATTGGTTTTATTTCACAAAGGTTGTCCCTGTTGGCCTTAGATTTTATCTTCAGGATGGCACCAATGTAACTAGTTATTTGCATAAAAATACTTCCAGAGGGCTTAGACACTAGCTAAAGGGCTCTGCGTGGTCGGGCCGACATACCGAGTCCGTCCTCATTGTCGCAGTTGGCTGATGAAAATCCCGTCATTTGTTCCATAACCCCTTCTTCAACTTTTCACCCCGTCTTCATGCGACCCTATTGGGTGATTGGTTTGAATTTTGTGGATGTGTTTATTTATGTAGCCAGGCCAAACTACTCAACTTACAGAAGCCTTTTTTTTTTTTTTTGTTTCTCAGTCAGAGAACGTTCAGGAAGTACGTACTGAAACCTTAAAATCCCTCTACATGGTTCTGGTTTGATGCAGAGAACGTTCCTCTTACGCCTTTTGTTCTTTTTTTTTTTTTTACCAATAACATGGAAAATGAGATGATGTTTTCCAGCTCATCAATCGTTATTTCCTCCTCTGAACTCGTGCAATAGTTGAACCTCTGACCATGATCGCTGTTTACTGTAGGCGACTGCTGTGAACCACACTCAGCAAAACACCAGGAGCGGTTTCAGGAAGCTCAGCTCAGGGGGTCTTGAAACAAAAACGGTTGAAACCACATGACCATCAACAGATGGGCTTCAGTCCCAACATGTTGGACCTTTTAGTCTCCAGAAATTTCAAGCAGGCCTTACATTTACTCACATGTCAGATTGACTGCTGTTCCTGTCATCTGGGGCTGTAAAACCTAAAACTGTCTTTTTCCAGGTTGGTTCATATTATTGGAACCGGCAGTTTCCAAATACCCTAAGGTCAAATATTGTGATTTTTAGAATGCACAGATAAATTGGCTAGCCTAAAAAATGACCTGATTTCCTTCATTTTGGGAGATCGGCGATCAGCTGGAGCTTGCATCAGAAAACGATCTCATCCACAGATCTTCACTGTGGATGAGATGTGCAAAGCTCTGAAAATTAGCCAGTGTCCCCTAGAGATGGGCACTGGCTGACTACTGTTAACACGCCCCCAGCGTGTCAACAGTAGTCCCCCCCCCAACCGTTGCCGAGTCGTTGTAAATAATTTTTCACACACAAAAAAAAAAAAATTGTAATCAGCTTTTAAACATTGGTTATCAGGCAGAACACTGCAATCAGTGCACCCACATGAAAAGGAAAACAGAAGAACTTTCAGCCATATTGCCTCTGGGATCAGAGCTGAGCTGATGCGCAAAAATGAACCAGTGAGACACGAACCTGTCCACTTTTAGTCTCCCTGATGTTGCTTGTGTTTGGGTTTCCTTTCTTAGACCAGTAAGCAGCTAGCAGCAGCGTACCAGGAAGAGGTTCGAGTCAGAGAGGACCTGATGGGCCTCGCCATCGGCTCCCACGGTGCCAACATCCAGCAGGCCAGAAAGGTGCCTGGAGTGACGGCCATCGAGCTGGAGGAGGAGAGCTGTACCTTCAGGATCTACGGAGAGGTGAGCGCCCCACTGAGGCCGCTGCCGTTAGCTGCAGCTTCCTGAACGCTCTCTGATGCTGGACTTGTGTGCTGTGTTTCAGACTCCTGAGGCTGTGAAGCAGGCAAGAGAATATCTGGAGTTCAAAGAAGACTACTTCCAGGTTCCCAGGAACCTTGTAGGTGAGTGAAGCAGCTTGACCTTCCTATCATTTTGACGTCTTAAGCCGTGTTTGCATGGGATTACTTTTATCTGTTTGTAATGATTGCAGATTGTCTGTTTTTAATCCTGTCAGTCCGCTCGATGTCAGTAATTTAAGGAAAAATTCCCCTGCTGTGTTTTGCTGAACTCTCAGGTCCTGTACTAACACTAATCACTTCTTGTTTTAGATGCTGTGTAGTTTTACTGATTATGGCAGTATTTTTCCTACTTTACTATTTTTATAATACAAACCTCTTCAATAGAACTTTCCTGCCGACAGTAACTCTGAAGAATTTGATTTAATATGTTACAACAACATTTAATCTCCCTTTGGGATCAATAAAGTAGTTTTGAATTTGAATCAAAATGGTGGCTCCCATCAAGCATTGCACCGTGCGGTAAGAATGGTCTACCTCTGTCATGCAGCTGGCTGGCACACTGAGCTGTGGCCGCAGCTGGAGTTTGAACGTCGACTCCTGTCATTCCTCAAGTCGACTCGAAGCAGCTCGTTAACATCATATCTGGGAGATGTCTGTACATTTCTGCGACATCTCAGGCTTCTGTCGTCCCGTACGAATGCGCCACATAAAAAGCAGACGTTGTGGAGGGATTTATTTATTACATGGCGTCCCACGCGAATATGGCTTTTGACGCTCTCTGCTTCCGTTTCCTTCCAGGCAAAGTCATCGGGAAGAACGGCAAAGTCATCCAGGAGATAGTGGACAAGTCGGGCGTGGTCCGCGTCCGGATCGAGGGAGACAACGACAAAAAGCTTCCCCGGGAGGAGGTAGGCAGGCAGGGGGCTGGCAGAGACGACACTGCCAGCAGCAAAGAGGTGAATTCTCCGTTCGGCCCGTCTCTCTGACACCCACATCATTCCTTCTGCTTTGCTGCTCCACGCTGCATCTTTGTTCCTCCTGCCCTGTCAGTAGTGCTTCCGCTTCAACGGCTCTCAACACACAGCTAACCGTATTTCTAGTGTGTGGCTCTCATGTTCTGTTGCTATTAGTTGATGGATTGACATGTTTCTGTTTTTTGTTTTCGGCGCTGTGAGTAAACCCTGAACTTGTCATTTGTGCTTCATTAGGGCATGGTTCCCTTTGTGTTTGTTGGAACTAAGGAAAACATCAGCAATGCTCAGGCCTTGTTGGAGTACCATGTGTCCTACCTGCAGGTTGGTTCATCCAGTTTCTCTCTCTTAAATATAGTAGGTGAAAAATCTCTGTGTGGTCCAAAGCTAACCTGAATCAATGTGAACACACCCGCACTGTGAAACATGGAGGTGGCAGCATGTTAATGTGGGGATGCTGTTATTCAGCAAACTTGGGAGAAATCTTTAAACGAACCTAAGTCACCCAATGACTGTCTGCAGAGGATGTTCCACAAATTAATAGAATAAAGATGAAATATTACCAGAAGAAAGTCGTAGAATTACTATCAAAGTTATTTTGAGAGCCAAGTTGTGATATTTACGATGAGACTTGAGCAGCTGGCCTAGTCCGTGTGGTTTCCTTCAAAATAGACACAGCAGTTTGTGCAATTGCTTCAAGCTGCTGCTACTGACAACAATCAGGTTTTGATGTGTTGGAAAAATTAAGTATGTCCAATTTGTGAACTATTAACCTTACAAGATGCTCAACATTCCTCATTTTAATGTTTTATGTTTTTGTGTGGAAGTTATTTTAAAATGACTACTTCATTCTTCTAATATTAAGACTCTATTTTTGTATTATCAGAATCTTATTTTGGCAGTAATAATTGACATTTTGCAAAACGTCATGTTTACTGCTTATGTCACAGTCGACTGATTTTATAATGTAAAACACTTAGGACTGTCTTGTTGCTGAAATGTGCTACACAAATAAACTTGACTTAATATTTTGACTTTATTCTGGTAATATGTACTTTTATTGCATCTTTACTCGGGTAATATGACTTTGTTGTTTAACTTTATTCTTGTATTGTTTTGACTTCATTGTTATATGACTTTATTCTTGTGTTTTTATGACAATGTATACAGATATGACTTCATATATCGTATATCTATATAGGCCTAAATTTTCAAATGGGTGCATTCCTTGTTTTTCTATCTGAGTTTAAGTAACCCCAGGGGGTTTACTTCTTTCACTCTGACTGCGTTCCCTTGCTAGTCCGTTCGTAGTGATCCTGCAGGCCCGTCACCTGTCTCCTGCCGGCCTGAAGCCTCAGAAGGGAAGCTGCTGATAGTCTGGTTTTGGCCTTGCCTCATGAGCTTTTATAAATAGCTCCTCTCTGTGGGGCCGGCTACAGGGCGCACTAGGGTGTAAGTTACAGGCTATCCGGACCCTCAGCTTCCAAAGATAACTCCAAGCCCCCTCTGCCCTGCCCCGTTTCCCCCTCACCTCCCATAAGGATCCAGCTGTCATTGGTGGAGTCAGCTGTCACACTCCCATTAGAGAGCTGCTGCCTCTTCCTTCTGCCTTCAGGTCCAGAAAGTATTTCTGTAGTGACAAACACAATGATCTTGGTTTTAGAGTGTTTGTTCTGCTCTAAGGAGTAAAACTTGGGGAGTAAAAAGTTCTCATTCAGACTTGTGAAAGACTTGGAAACAGTCATTTGAGTATAAAAATGTTTGTGTTACTGCCACCTACTGGGGATTATGAGACAATGCAAAGAAATAAACAACTAGTCTTTTTTTTTTCTTTTTTTTTTTTTTACAGATGAGATTTATTAAAAACAAATAAAGTGGTAATTTTAAAAAAAGAGAGGCTTAACTTATTTTACTTTCTGCATTTATTTGAATACGTTCAGCAAATACCACAGAGGTTGATAACAGCATGTTCTGCAGGAGGTGGAGCAGCTGCGCCTCGAGCGCCTCCAGATTGACGAGCAGCTCCGTCAGATTGGGGTGGGATACCGCGCGGCCCCCAGCCGCCCCGCTGGCCCCGCAGGGCCCGGCGGCGACCGGGAGAAAGGTTACACGACGGACGAGAGCAGCAACTCTCTCCACGCCTCGCGTACGTACGGCGGGCGTGGCCGAGGACGACGAGCCTCCAACACCCAGTACTCTGGATACGGTGAGACGGAAGGAACAAAAACGCTTCACCTGGATATGATGCAGCAGTGTTTCCCCCTAGATTTACAGCTGATTATTTAAAAACAAAAAAAACACCTTTCTTTTTAAATGTTTGATTTTTGTTCCCAGGCACAAACTCCGAACTGTCAAATGCTTCCGAGTCGGAGGACGTCAACGACCGCGACCTGCGGCCCCGTGGCATCGGTGGGGACGAGAGAGGCTCCAGGCGGGGAGGCAGGGGCCGAGGTGCAAACTCAGGCCGGGGGCGCGGGGGCCCCGCAGCCAAGCCCTCCAACTCAATTAGCTCAGGTATGTTACATTTCATTGCTCTTTCCAGGGCACTCGACCAGGTGACTTTGGAGTAGCTGCAGAGCCAAGGCTCATGTGGAAGAAATCTAACTTTATGGAACAGAACCATTGTCAAAACAATGCAAAATGTACAGACCCATTCAGTAAATTAGAATATTATTGAAAAATGAATTTATTTTAGGAACTTCAACTGTAAGTGAAACACATAAGACTAATTACACACAGACGGATGTTTGAAAGCTTTTATTTCTGTTATGATTTTTTGCTTACATTTAATTAAAACAGCAAATTTAAAATTAAAATATTGATTAAAATCGGACCAATAAAAATATTTTAAAAAGAAATGTAGCCATTGCGTTTAATATAGGTTGTAATTGGTCAAAATGTACTTTTAATCTGATGAATGTCATCAGAGTTCATATTATTTATTGAAAATGACTGCACTTGGTTTGGAAGAAAACCAGTTGGAAGCTGAAAAACTCAGACCGTGCTGGAGGCTCAGTGACCCTAAACACACAGACAGAGCTGTAACGGACTGGTTTAGATGAGAGCGTTTAGACTTAGGTTGGCCAAAGTCCAGCTCTCAATCTAATTGGCAAAATTTATGGATGGAGGTCCGCAGGTTTTGGACATGAAACAGATGTTTACGGATTCAATCCAGTCTGACTAACCTTGAGCTGTTTTACAAAGTATGGGCCCAAACTGGAACGCTTGGATGTTCAGAGCTGGAAGAGAGATACAGGATTTTTTTTTTCCTATTTGTCAAAGATTTTTAAAATAAAATAATTTTTTTTCGATTTCACAATCAGGTGCTAGAATGCCTAAATATATAAAATAAATAACTGTGATAAAAGAAATTACATTGAAGTTTATGTATGTTTATGTAATAATAATTACACTTTGGATAAAGTGTAATTATGAATCATTTTTGTTGTAATCAGACTGTGTGATGAATAGGAGTGCACCAATCTTTAAAAAACGCTAACCTGTCAATTCTGATTCTGTCAGATACCAATATTTATTTATTTATTTTTTAACATATGTGTGTATGAAAAGTCAGTTGGCGGTTATGCAGAAGACAGATTTTCATTTCATACACTATTTATTGAATTAATTTAGTAGACAAATGATGAAAATGTTGTCACATTTCTGATCTTGTCAGTTCTGAAGGATCCAGACAGCAACCCGTACGCTCTGCTGGAGGGAGAGGGCGAGCTCGCAGACGGCGACCTGAGTGAAGGCATGATGGGGGACCGCCACAGACGCTCCCGCCGGCGCCGTAACGACCAGGAGCCCAGCGTGATGGACGCCGCCACAGAGTCGGACAATCAGACCGGCCCCAGTGAGAACGGACTAGGTGAGAACCACCCGGTGTGTCGCAAACGGCTGAAAGTAAAACTTCTCCAGAACTTAATCGGTTTTTGCCAATTAGACGAAGAAGCTCGACCTCAGCGCCGCAACCGAAGCCGCCGGCGCCGTAACCGTGGCAGCCGGCCAGAGGGAGGGTCGGCCAGTCGTGACAGGCAGCCGGGAGAAAGTGGTGAGCAGCAGTGCTCTCTAGGGAATCAACACGCACTCCCTCTGAGTGTTCCAGCTGACAGTTTGATGTTTCTCAGTGACCGTAGCCGACTACATATCCCGTCCTGAGTCCCAGAGCCGACAGAACCTGCCTCAGAAGGAGAACCACTCTGGACCTGAACCCAAGGTAAACGCACAGACACACCAATCAGAGTTCTGGGACTCATTTTCAACCTTTGGTTAAGCAATGAGCTCCTGATTCCAGCTATTCTTTAGGAGAAAATGAGAAGAGAAATTGTTCAAAAACTATCCATGTCATCTACCATAATTGGCCATTTATTATTTATACCACGATCAGTAGTGACATCACATCGCTGTAAGTAAATTTTATTTATATAGCAACATCCACAGATTAAAATCATAAAATGAGCTAAAAAAAAACAGAGCAGCTGCTATAAAACATGATTTACCATTATTTTAAAATAAATGCAAAATTATCTATAGTTTGCATTTTAAGCTATTTTTAGCATCTTACATTTGCCTTAATAATGGAAGTTCACCCTTTCAACAGTAATAAACTTTAATTTTGTACAGAAGACTGCACACTGTGACAGTATTTCTTCTGCTACGCCACTATATGAGTATCTCACTGATTTCAAAAACGGCCTACTTTGAGTGTTCTTCCTACAGCAATTTCCATATCAAGCACCATTGATGGCACTAAAAACGATGCCTCCACGTCACATTTTTGAGTTTCTCACTGGTTAGGTACTGATGAGGGCTGACCAAGCTGAAAATATTCTGTCTCTGGTCAACAGCTGATTTGTTGTCGCATCTCTAACACAGAGCTTCCAAGATTGTTTGACGCTGAATCTCAACATTTCTCTCCCATTCACAGGAGAACGGAACCAGTGCAAAGAAGGAGGAACAAACGCCCTCAAAGCGCTCTCCTAGCAAAGAGACGCCGACTTTGGTCAATGGGGTCTCATAAGGAGACGAGCCCCCACTCCCTCGCGAACCCAAGTCTCAAGCAAGACTCCATGGCAAACTGTGTCCCTGCTTGCATTAACTTAAACCTTAAGAGATGAAAAGTACCTGACAAAATACCTGAGTTCATACTATGAGATGGAAAAAGTATAAAAAGACAAAAAAAACAAACAAAAAAAAACAAAACCGACAAACGCATCTACTTAAAACCACACGTTAACGGTGTATGCTATCCTATCTATCAGTACTTAGTGCTTATTTAAAAACTCAACTAGCTTGCCAAAAGAGAGCTGGTGCATATTTCTCAAGATACTGAAAACACAAACAGGACAAGACTTTATGTTTTTTTTTTTAACGGTTGACTTTCCTTGTGTCCTTTTTGTTTAATGTTAATTCTGTTCATTGTTTAT
Source organism: Girardinus metallicus (assembly GCA_903067095.1). Taxonomy (NCBI): domain Eukaryota; kingdom Metazoa; phylum Chordata; class Actinopteri; order Cyprinodontiformes; family Poeciliidae; genus Girardinus; species Girardinus metallicus. The sequence goes on from CAEGAE010003210.1 coordinate 12,911, forward strand.
CACTGGTTTGGACTGGGCTGTTGCTCTCTCCACCAAAAAAAATCGGACGCGTCTCAGTGTTAACAGAACCGACGAGAGATGTGAACCGCAGGCGTGCGAGCAGACAGTCCTGTAGTTCATGCGAAGCAGTGTTCACGCAGAGCAAAGATGGGCAGATCGGAATATTGATAGACATTGTGCCTTGAATTTGGAAAAAAAAAAAAAAAAGAAATAAAAACTTAAGTTTTTCCATAAAGTTTGGTTTTGTTTCCTGAGAAGACGTAACAAGAGGGGGAAGTTCTTCTAGTTTTATTTTTTTATTTAAAATTTGGTTTGATGGATGGAACAGAAGGGGAGTGATCTAGAATCAGAAAATGGCTGACCAGTGTAAAAGAGTGGGAGGGGGTAAACAAAGTCTGGTGCCAAATACAAAATCCTAACGGCGCTCGTCCTCATTCCGTGTATAATGGGGGCGGGGGGCAGAGCGTGCGGACCCGTTAGTGCGCACGAATGAAGGGATTTGGCAACGATAAAACTAAACCACGAGGGTTGACGTAACAAAGCAAAGTGCTGAGGGGATGTCGTGTTCCCCCTCTTGCCTATAGATCTTTCAACGGACCAGGGCTGAGTCCAGACAGGCACACTTGAACTGTAGATTTAAATTTACAAAGAAAACTACACAGTGCCTCTTTCTCTGTGTCAGAGGGACGGCGGCAACTTCAGCCTCCGCTGATTTCAACCACTGCAGTGGACGGCTCCGGAAGCACCAGGGGGGCTTCTAATAGGAGGGCGTGGAGGGCCGAGAGACTGCAGTCTGTGGGACTGGGACGAGAGCCACATGGCACACAGTTACACATACACACACAGAGCACCAGGGGGCGCACAGATCAATGTGGTTTGCGGGAGATAAAAAGAAGGAAGATGTCTGTCCTGTAGAGGGCAGTAGAGTTGGGTTGAAGGGACTGGAAACCTCAGTGGCTCTCTGCTCATGTTGTTACTGTTGTCTTGGTTACAGCTCTCCGTTCTTACTTTTTTTGTTGCTATTTCCACATCTTTAGAAAAATCTGAAATAAAACATTGAAGTGAAATCAACCTCTCCTGTGGAAATGAGCTCTGATTTCTTTGTCTTGTGAGTTTGCAGTCTATTTTTCTATCTTGCATGGCATTTAGTTACTGAGTGGTGCCTGTCCAGTGCATGAGGAAAGGGTATTAATCTTTTTTTTTTTTTTTTTTTTAAGTCATTGTTTAACAAGCTAGAATTGCTGCTAATCTACCCACTGAATGTCCAACTAATGTAGAAACTCTGCCTTGGGAGGAGAACTTTATTTGTAACTGAATCAACTTTTTTTCCACCCTTGGGTCCATCTTTGATTCTTATTCAGTAGATGCTAGTCAGGGAAAGAACTCGTCCCTTTGCTCATGACTCTCGCCAAGTATTACAAACCCAAGGGCAACATGGTGTATGTCAAGCAAGCATCCTCGTGACCAAAGGTTTGGAGAGACACCTGACAGGGTATGCAGTTGGTTGATTTGAGATCACCCCTTCCCTCCCTCCTCCATGCTGCTGTTGTAGATTTCTGCCCAATCATTTTGTTTTTAGAGAAAGAACGAGCATTCAAGTGTTTGGACCTTGTTTCAGTTGCATGTATGAGTGGATGTGTATTTGCCTTCTTACCTCATTCTGTTGACTGCTGTATTCTCTAATGTATCTGTAATCCCCACGTTGTGTTGACAGAGTGCCTGCTGTGTGTGTGTTTGTGTGTGTGTGTGTGTGTATTTGTGGATGCTAGGTGTACTGTTGACTCCTCACTGTCAGATTTATGTCTCTGGTTTTCTCACTCATGTTCTGATGGCAATAAAGGACTTTTCATTGTTTGATATATCTTTTTTTGCAGCAGGTTGTTGGCATATTTATATTTAAAACAAGAAGTTGCATACACTGACTAACAAGACACCAAGCTTTTTTTCCTTTTTTTTTTTTTTCTTTTTGTCACTGGCTGAAATTAAACCAGACCAGCATTCTCCCTTTTGAGGTTAATTAAAATGACCAAAATTATTTCTATTTGCTAAATGCTACAATAATGAAAATATGGCAGATCTATTGGTCATCAATATCAAAGGTTTACATACAGAATGATTTAAACAATAAGGGAAAGCCCAGATGACTATGTGATGGCTTTGGAAACTTCTGATAGGTTAAACAACACGTTTGAGTTAATTGGAAGCTCGCCTGAGGGTATATTTTAAGGCCACACCTCAAATACACCACTTTATGGTTTAAAGCAATAGGAAGGTCAAAAGAAATCAGCCAAGGTATTGAGAAGAGAATTCTGGAGTTGCACAAGTCTGGTTCATCCTTGGGAACAATTTCCTGGAAGGTGCCGCATCCATCTATTTTGGTCCAAAATGTTCAAATCAACCCCAAAACAAAATCTAAAGATTCTGGCTAACGCTGGTAAGACTGTATCCACAGTGAAACATGCTTTCTGCCACCATGGGCTGAAAAGCCACTCATTGAGGAGGAAGTCACTACTCCCAAAGTAACATAAAAAGCCTGATTGCAGTTTGATATTTCACAAGAGACGTGTCATTTTTGGAGGCAAAAATGACACGTCTCTTGATTTTTGGAGACATGTCCTGTGGTTTGATGAAACTAAAGTGGAGCATAATGACCAATGTTACATTTGGGGGATGTTTGTTTTCCTGGGAACACCGTCCCAACTGTGAAGGATGGGGGTGGGACTGTTTGCTGCAAGAGGAACTGTTGCACTCCACAAAATAGATGACATCATGAGAACGGATGATTATGAGGTGATATTGAAGCAACCTTTAAAGACATCTCCCACGGATGCCAAAGCTCAGGTTCAAATGGGTTTTCCATATGAACAATGACCCTAAACACACATCCAAAGTGGTTATAAAGTGGCTTAAGGACAATAAAGTCAGTGTTTTGGCATGCTCATCACAAACCCTGATCTCAATCCAGCAAAAAAATTATGGGTAGATTTAAAAAGTGGTGAATCATGAGTGAGGGGTCCTACCAACATGACTCAGTTCCACCACGTATGTCAGGAAGAATGGGCCAGAACTCCAGTTAATTAATGTGAGAAGCTTGTGGAAGGAAACCCAAAACGTTTGACCCAAGTCATTCAATTCAAAGACAGTGCTAGTGAATACTAAGGACATGTATGCAAACTTCAGATTTTTAAGACAGTTAATAAATATGTGTACAATTCTGGTATGAAGGATCTCAGATGTGTAATTCATTTTACACTTTACAAGAAGAATTAGTATAATATCTATTCATTGCTTTGTACACCATTTATCAAGGCTCAGGGGCGCCACCATGAATCTTGGGCCCCATGACAAAAAAATTAGATTGGGTCCCCCGCGCAGCTGCTGTTACAATTTCTTGAGTCTATTTACGACCAACAAAAAGCATCACAATTTTAAAGGCCTGCAACTTGCTTTCTTTGGTCCAATACTAGGACAATATTTACTGCTCATCAATTTTACATACAACAGTTCACATACAGTATGCAAGTAGGTTGCTGACATTTTTTCTATTACTGAAATGTCTCTCCCCACAAGCAACAGTCAAAAGCAACATGCAAAATCTATATAAAACAATCCAGACTTCCCAAAAAATGCTATGTAGCTGCATTTTATTCGAGCTGCAGTATATAACTTTAATAAAAAACATGTTTTCTCCACATTTGTTAAAGCTGCCAGGATGTCTTGTCAGTTTGTTATGAGACAGATAATCTGTGAAAACAATCAATCTCCTCCACCTCCTCCCTGAACTACTGTTGCTAGCTAAAGTAATGCAACATTTCGGCCAAAACAACCAATCAGAACCAGGAGGACGGTCTTAGCGCTGTCAATCATTCACTCTCTGCTAAATATGCTAATGGGGAAGAAACAACTTATCATTACAGGAAAACCGTTTATCTGCCATCATTGGTAACTGTGCTAACCAGACTGAGCATTCACAACAGGCTGCGCTAGCTACAGCATAGCACAGAGCGAGGGGAGGAGGATGAGCAGCCACAGGAGATAGTGATTGACAGCACTAAACTCTCCTGCCACTGATTGGTTGTTTCTAGAGAGCACTGGGAGAAGGCAGAGGAAATAGATTTTTCACAGATTATCTCTTATGCTGTACTGTCACAACATAATGACAGTTTTAACAAATATGTAAAAAAAAAAAAAAAGTCACATACTGCAGTTTAATTTCTCTTAGGAGAGGGTCAGGAGGGAAGTGGGCTAGAGCTGCTGCTGACTGACTCACCTGTTGTGTGACAAGAGGAACAGGGACAAGTTAAATATATGAATATGTTGGTAATTTTTTTCCTTAATTCATTAAATGTTAGTGAAAAGGAGGCAAACAGTCGTCTGTAGCTAAGCTAACTATGCTAAATGGTTGATAATCTCAGTCTACCCACCTCTCAGAGAAAAACTGGGTTACAAATAGACACTCTTGTCATTTTCTCTCTCTTATCTCTCAATTATTTTGAAAACCCGATTTTCTAAAAAATTTTAGTAGCAAATGAACAGCCACAATCATTCTTGTCTTCTACTGACTGCTGCTGAACACCGTCATCGTCAAGCGCTAAACAGGAACGAACCATTTCACGCAGATCCAGGGGCAAATATGGATGTGTGCTTTTTGGACTGGGAGTGGGAACATTTAATTTTTACAGATTTTTACTTATTTCTGTGTGTTATTTAAAATTTATATGTACCTTCTTTTAATCTGTCTTATTCTTTGCCTTTATTTTATATACTGCTGCCTTGTACATTAAGTCTACAATTGTCATTTAAATGTACTTTATAAATAAATCTGACCGAATTTAAAATTTATGGAATTCTAGGGGAGCACATTAGGGCGCATAAAAAGGGTCAGAATTCAGAATTTTTTCTCAAAATTTTGACTCTTTTCAAAAAATAATTTTGATATTTAAGTCAGAATTTTGAGGAAAATGTTAGAACTCTGAAAGTCAGGTCAAAATTGTAAAATGATTAGGGTCACTGAAAAAGACAATGCTTACTATAATCTCAAAAATCATAACTTTCTTTTTTCTGAGAATTCCGACTTTAATATTAAAAGTCAGTTTCTGAGTTTAAAGTGTGAATTATTTTTTTTCCCAATGGCCGTAATTCTCTTCCTTAGCATAGTAACGAAACGTTTATGAAACAGACATAGAAACTTCTCATTTCCGTTTCAAATAGTTCTTAAGTTATACAGTACAAAATTAAACATCTGCAGAACTAGTTGAACCAGGAAACGTTTTACGTAACCTGCAACTGGAATCTAAGATCAACCCTTTCCGTCTCCAGTTTGCTTTAGCCAATCACAGTCCGTAGAGTTTGATTGGCATCTGTATCGCCCAATCAGATTCCCAGCTCGCGCATACCGCCATCCTCATCTTTGATGTCTATATGATTGGCGTTCCTTCCGATATCGCAGTTGCCAAACTGTAAGTAAGATAGTTTTTTAAAGTTTTTGGGTGTTTTACTTCAATTTATGCTCGTTTACATTTTTACTTATGCATTATAGGGCTACCAAAACCGAAGTTTTATTGATAGCAACTGTAAATGTTGCACATTTCAGTAGCTAATGTTGGCTAACATTAGCAAACCGGCTAGTAGGTCTATGGACAGGAAGTCCAAACAAGTAAGCTTTTTTTTTGGCTTTCTGTTTAAAGTTGCTCTTATATTTTATAATGTATTCACAGGCTAACATTTTACTTTGAGTGCAAATGTCTGAGTTAAATTTGAGTTAAAATTAGTTTCTCTTCACCCTAACTTTAAGCTTTATAATGGAGTTGTACTTTCGCCATTAGAGTTAAGCTTTCTGCCCATCAACCCCTGTTTTCATTTCTCTTCTCCCTCCCCTCTTTTCCACTTAGGATCGTACACTGGAGCAACCATGGTGAAGATATTCATCGGCAACCTCTCTCCAGAAACGACGAGAGAGGACATTGAAGAGCTCTTTGTGAAGTACGGCGTAGTAACGGAATGCGCGAAGTACAAAAACTACGCGTTCGTCCACATGGAGGACCGCAAGTCAGCCACCAAAGCTATCCGGGAGCTCCATCTGCACAAGCTGAACGGCAGGCCCATCAACGTGGAGCCCAGCAGAGGGAAGAACCAGGGTCCCGTCAAACTCCACATTGCCAACGTTGAAAAAGGCTTTGATAAGGAGCTGCGGGATCTGTTTGAGGAGTACGGCACAGTCACGGAGTGCTCCATTGTCAAGAACTTTGCATTTGTTCACATGCCTCATTATGATGAGGCCATGGATGCCCTGGAGGGCCTGGATAACTTGGAGTTTCAGGGTGAGTGTGGCCATGTTGTGCAGATGCCTCCCAATAAGTTGGAATGTAGCTGAAAAGTGGATTTATTTCAGAAGTTCTATTCACAAACTGAGCCTCGAATGTTTATAAATATTCATTACACACTCTGATATTTTCAACAGGCGATATTATGTAAAATCAACTTATTTTGAGCCTTATATGATGTTAGAATCGTATGCCCTCAGCAACAACATACCTGGTCTGTGGCTTTGATCCTTTCATGCGTGTTTGATGAATCTCTCGTGCCAAATATTCAGCTGTGCAAAACGCCTGTGGGGGCTGAGCCTTGCCTTCGAGGACCACGCTCCTCCTTGGAGCTGCAGAATCCAATATTCCACCTCACAGAGCAGCCCTCCCCCATGACTCCCCTACTCGACTCCTTCAGACTAGCCAGCAGCAATAGGCAAACAACTGGTGGAGCTGCACATCTGCTGAGCTCATTATACAAGCTAATTCTCAGTGAAACGCTGGTAAACATGTTGTTAAAGGGTTAACAGAGGAGCCATCTTCTGATGACTTCCTGAAGGCCGAGTTTTAGAAAGAGCAGGAGTTTTTAAAGGGACACAGGCTCAATTTCAAGGTGCTAAATTACAAAATCTAAATTCTTTTAAGTCATATTTGATATACAACTGAATCCAATATAGTTACTCGATTAGGCTGTAAAATGGCTCTGTGTGCCTGGAAATGGATAATACTGCCGTTTAAGCTTTTAACAATTGAGGTTTTTTCTTTTCTTCTTTTTTTTTCCTACACCAAGACCACGACTCACAGTTTTCGAAAACCCAAAATTCTGTTCCTCAGAACTTTAGAATCTTACATAAGACCAATAAAATGGGACAGCTTTGCAGCAGTAATCTACATTCTAATTTACTGAAATGCACCAGTTGTCCATGTTGGATGATCTGAAGGGTCGTCCTAAAGACTTTTAGATCAAACATATACTCTCTTTCTTTTCTGTCTCTTAGGAAAGCGTATTCATGTTCAGGTATCAAAAAGCAGACCCAGAGGGGGTCCTGAGGAGGAGGAGGAGGAGGAATATCCACCCCCACCAGTTAGAGGAGGCTACTATCCTCCATATTTCCCAATGCCAAGGCCTGAGCCCCCCTACAGAGGGCGCCTTTCTGCTTATCCCCCTCCTCCACCCCCCCCTCCGCCCCTACCGCCACCTCCTCCCATGAGACGAGCAGCGTACCCTGACCGTGGTTACGGTGACAGAGCGCCCTACGGTTCGGTGGATTACTATGAGAAGTACAGGGCCCGTCCTTTTACCGTGGCGGCGAGCTATGACGATAGGCGTGCCATACCGCCTCCTCCGCCTCCTTCATCGGCTCTGGTTAGAGAGCGCCTCGGGGTGGCGCCGTCAGTCGACCCGTATGAGCGCCGCGCTCTCCCGACTCCTGCTGCTTACGCCGCAAGGGACCGGAGCCCAATCAGGAGAATCCCCCCTCCACCTGCCCCGGCGGCTGGGAATGGGTATTCCTATGAGCGCTCTCGACTCTCGCCGATGTCCAGGGCTCCATTGTACGCGCCTCCCCGTACCAGGGACCCCTATGCTGGGAGAGTGCCTCCCCCACCGCCGCCTCGCTATGCAGGCTATTAGAGGGCCATAGAGTTACGCAAGGTGAGAACTGAGACAATGTCTCCTGTTTGGCTATTGGATGTTTCAGGAAAAATATATATAAGACCTATATTCACAATTTGAGGTAATGTCCCATCTTGTATCGGTACCATCAACTAGGGCTGGACGATATTTCTGAAAAACTTGTCACCATATAAGTGTTTCATGTCAGTTTATTGATAATTATTGATTCGTTTTTTGTTTTAGATATCTGTAGTTCTGCCAAACTGCTGGTGGGACCTCCCCTGTTCTCACTCCACACCGTTTACTTTTAAGCAGTTGTGAGGCACAGTGATGAAAACATGAAACTGTTGCTGCACAAATTACTCAACAAGGTGTGGCTAGGTAACCGAAGGGTGAGTTTGTCGATGCCACCAACCTGCGAGAGGTTGAGCAGATAAAGTCTATCCTCTGCCTGCATCCTATAGAATGCTGTACGGTCCTAGGTTGGAGTTCAGAGAATATTACATATATTGCATATTGAGTATGCATCAATATGACGTATTAGCCATCAATATTGATCACATGTCTATTACGACATATATAATGGATTTATTGTCCAGCCCTACCATCAACTAAAGCTATAAAATTCCTGTGACTCTTCAGCCATTAAATACACAACCAAAAACAACATACAAAAACAAAGCGTACCGGTTGCTGCTTGAGGCTTGAAATACTAGAGCAATACAAAAAAGTTTTGCGCGACTTCTTCTCAGAATGCGCTTTGACATGTGTCGTGTGCTCTCTTTCCAGGTTTTTAGAATATGACAAGATCGTCGTCTGCTGACGCACGTGGCGCTATACACCCAGCACGTCGTTGCGTTCGCCTGAGGCTTACAGGAAGATATTGCGGACGGCCTCGTATTTAAAAAAAAAAAAAATACAACTCCATCTCTGCGTTTCTTTTTCCTGAGCTGTTCATAAACTTTTGTGTTCCTCAAATTGTTTTCTTCGATATTCTGAAAGTGTTCAGTAGAACAGCGTTTGAGAGTGTATGGAGTGTGACGCATTAATCTATAGTTGATGACCGAAAACCATTCTCTGCTCCAATCTTTTATAATAGTCTCTGGGGAAACTTGGTATATTTTCATAACAAGGGATTGCCTTTATATTACAATCTGTGGTGTTTACCAGCAAAACTAGTTTTACTATTAGCTTATTGGTTGATTTAGAAAATGTTCAGTAATTTACAATCAGTTAAGGAGTGCTTGAATATAACACAGAGTGTGGACGGCTGTTCAAAAATCGTAAAAAGTTGCGACACTTGTTGAAACGACCTAAAAGAATTCAGTGTGATTTACATTTTTTCTTTTTACACTTTGTTAAATTTTCTTGCGGAAATATAATCCGTAGGCCCGTTCTGTGTGAATTGTATTTACTTTTCAGGTTGCTTTTTATTTCAAGGCTTTTAATAAACAAATGAAAACAAAGTCAGTATTTAACTGTGAAATTATTCCTGGTTGTGTTTGGTAGGCAGCTGAAACTAGGCGTGGCACTGCTTTCAATTTTACTCTTTATACTCAGCTTGCTACTTGACATTATTTCCCAATGCTCCACAGTTTGTAAGCCTCAATTAAAATTTAGAAAAAGGTTTAAAATTGTCCGGTTTTGCTGAACTAATTAGTGCAACGTTTAATATGTGGATGGAGAAGTTTCTCAGCCATTTGCTTGGATTCAAAAGCGAAAAATCAAGTCTGGTTTATCTCGGTCGGACCTCTCTTAGCGCACCTGTTGCAGCATCCAGCTCTTCCCACTTTAACTGCTAGGCATTGAATCATTTTAGGGGTGGCCTTCTAATCTACCATTATGACTAATTGCTGAATCAACTGAGTTCTCTTTCCCCATTTCATTAAATCCCTCCTTCCCACCAGCCCCCCTCTCCATTACTGTCTTTGAGCCTGAACATCTCGTAACTACATAATCGGACAGCTTGCACCTTTGGTATTCTTGGTGTCTGTGCTCTTTGTAGGTGCTTAAACCATCTACAGGAGAAGCTATCCCTGGGTAAGTCATCCCTGATGCCAAGCAGGAGGACTCAGGTAAATGTCGCTCAAAACTGTTATCTGTAATGATGATATACTGCAGGCCAAATGTTTAAAAGCAAAGTCACATAGTGTTTCAAGACACTTGTTTTACTACACTGTCATCCACCAGGTCATGTCTGCATGTGTACGGTTGACAATAGTCGCTGTTGCCAACAGTGACTTCAGTCAAAAAAAGTGTACCATCAAAATTGGAATGTCAGCCTCTTTAAAGATTTGTCATTGTCCAGAAAACTCCCATCGGTGTCCTAGAGAAGTCCTGAGGAAGAAGATGGATTGCGCTGTTGGGAGTCCAGCTTTGCCTCCAGTGGCTCTTGGTACTTTTTCCCATTATTGACGTATGATGAACCAGGTGATAGATGGTAGTAGTACGAGTCCTTAGCCAAAAAGCCAAGCCGTCTGTCTCAACCCTCTGTGGTCATGAGATCTTGATCTTGATTTGTCGAATGGCTTCCACCGAAGGGTAGATGGCCTCTTTTAGAGAGGATGAGGAGAGGACTCTTGTAAAAACGGCTGTATATTTACAAGAGTCAGATGGTGTGGTGTGGGTATCTGCATGTACTACTGAGAGGGGAATCCCTTTGGTAGAAAACACTTTAGGTACTTTCTGTTCTTTTTGGAGAACTTCTAGCATGACATAGAGAGGGAAGTCGGGGTTTCCTTCCTGGGCCTTTTAATCTTTTGATCCTGTTTCTGATAAGCAGAAGATGATGGATGAATAGACGTTTTTTCTGTAAATATCAGGCATTTGTATCCCCCACACTCCCACTCCCAAAGCAACAATCTCTGGCTTTAACATGCAAAAGGATTTATTTATTTTGGAGGTCCTGCATTGAAGTTGTGGCTTTGGCAATCTTTTTAACTTCAACCAACTTTGTATCATTTAGTTTAGTGTTTTCCTAGAGGAGAACGACACATAACTCCTGTTTTAATGTTTTTGCCCTGGCTAAGAGTTTGATTTTATCATTTCTTTTAAAATTTCAGATTCATATATGGTCAGGTGCCTTGCTCTGTAGCCCTCAGGTTGTCCAACGTGAGTCTGGAGGGGAGTTGCTCTTTCCTGACGGTTGCACATCGAATGCAGAAGCAGCTTCATTCCGAGAGTTGATCTTTAAGAAACGCAGTGTGAACAGAAACTTCAAGTTGCTTTAATTATTTGGCTTGTGTTCACTTTCAAATGTTTGGCCCGTAGTGTACATGCATATACAAAAAAAAAAAAAAAAAAAAAGAACAACAACAAACTATACGAATCTCTTAACTTTGTAATTTAAATTTGGAAGTTGATTAAATCTTCTGTGTATTTTTCCCACAGATTTGTCTGTTTACTGATTGGAAAAATGGTTCCAAGATAACTGAAAGTCAAAGAAAAGATGAGATTTGTCAGTATTCTGAGGTAAGGCATCTGGAGTTGGAATATTTCATCTTCAATCGTGGCCTAAAGATTCAGCAGTGACAGTGACTTATTTTAGTTTGACATTTTATATATATCTGTAGTAAACTGAGAAGGCACATTTTAGTTCCTGATAGCTGTTACAACCTCTAGTAACAGCTTTGAACCTGTAACAGGTTCAAAGTTTAGCAGCATTATTTTTTTGTTAAAGACACCAATAACAACATGAGTGGCACAGTGTATGTAGCCTTCCAGTCTAATGCTGTCAATTTTCTCCCTGTGAAGATCACATAGCTCTTCCCACATGGTGGCGGTGTGGAGCTTTGGTAGTGTCTACTCACATGTTAGGCCATTAAGAGGCAATGTATTTGTGTTCTATTTGCAAATGTGAGAAGGTAAGGATTTTGTTTTTGTTTTGTTTTGTTTTTATAGCAATCACGAGGCTCACTAGACTGAGTGATTTCACTGTTTGTGTCACTGCTGAAACTTTTAGACATGACTGAACAAGATGTCTGCTGTTTAGAAACCTAAAAGGTCTGACTGAACCGTGTGGATTCGACAGGAGAACTGCTCATCCTGTGGGAGTTTGGTCCATCTGGATGGGAATTTCCCCAAGCTTCCAGAAGACCTGCATCGCAAAATGATGAGTTCAGGGACAGGTTGTGGAAGACAAGTTTTTTAATCTCTTGTGACATCATACTGTAAAGAAAAACCACGTCTCACTTTGTATCACAGATTCCTACTGTCTGAATTTTCTTGGCTTTTTGTTGCCTGTTAATTATTGAAAATTGTATTTCATTTTGTTCACGTTTCAAGAAAATAGTTCTACAAATCTTTGAGGTTGGAAATGATACAAATCATCACTTGTGTTTGTATTAACATCTTGTTAAAACTTTACAACTTGCTCATTTAAAATGTGATTACCAGTGTAAAAAGTTTAGCCTCATATTCATGTTAGTATAAACTGTTTCCTCACCCACTTTGAACTGTAACACATTTCATTAAATTTGTTGTGGTTAATGTTTTTGGATGTGCTGCTGTTTGGTAATGTGGTCACAAAGGCAGTTTTCCTCCTGAAATTGAAGCTAATTCTCTCATGTTGTGTGACTAAAAGTGGAACAGTTGCTTTTTTCCAGTTCCTCTTTTGGTAAAATCTGTTTATCAAGGAAACTATTAAAGTTCATCTCTTATAGGTTGTTTTTGTGCTCTGCAGCGTTTCACGTTGGAATACATTCCAGACTTAACTACCTCGTGCTATTAGTGGACATGACAGCTCTTGTCAGTTTCATTCTATGCTCAATTTTAGTAATGTTATTGCATTTTATGTCATAGCATAAAATGCCTTTTTTTTTTTTTAGCTAAATTAACATGTAAGAAAAGTAAATATTCAGAAGCAGAATTTTGTATTGATTGAAAGCTAATGGACTTAACTTTGAAATGTAAGAGGAAATGTTATAGAATTTTACAATTATTTATTATATTATTCAAAGTTAATTATTCAGAATAAAACTTCCAGTGTATTTTTTTAACTTGTATGTTAACTAAAGGTGTACTGTAATTCTTCCATCTCTGGTGATACTGTGTTGCTTTCTAAAGGTTTCATCACTGTAACCTGAGCCTAAAGATCAGGAATGTGGTTTTTATCTCTTAAAAGATCTAGAAAAACTTGTTTTAACAAGTTTAAAAGTTGGTCATGGTGCTGTATGGAGTCCCTGAGCAACATGTGTGATTTGTACAAGTTTTATGAGTACAAGATAGATGTAGGAAATCTTAATTATTTTATGGCTAAGCTTGAAGACAACCCTAATCTGCTACAATATTAACTTTCCTATAGTCATGACAGATGACTAGGAAACAACGCAATACAAATAGAAGTGGATATCATCCCAGACATACCATGCTGTTTGACGAGTCCATTTCAGTTTGTTGGTAATTTCCAGTTAGAAAAACAGATGAGTGTCTATTCAGTCTCTTGAGGCAAGGCTGTGTTTTGGTTCACCATACCCGTGTCCATGACTGGTGCCCTTCCAGGCACACAGGTGCACGTCTCCCTGGAGGGAGGCACTGTCAGCACCTCCATGTCCACCTCAAAACTGGTCTTTGCCTCTCCAGACTCCCGAATGATGAGCATCTCATACTC
>CAEGAE010003247.1:0-11082 GCA_903067095.1 Girardinus metallicus
TGGTTGTTTGTCCTGTGTGTCTCTGTGTTGCCCTGCGACAGACTGGTGACCTGTCCAGGGTGACCCCGCCTCTCACCTGGAACGTAGCTGGAGATGGGCACCAGCAACCCTCCCGACCCCATTAAGGGACAAGGGTGAACAGGAAATGGATGGATGGATGGGTTGCTAGGTAACGGGGCTGGGCTTTGGTGGGGTTGCTAGGTAACGGTGCGGTGGAATATTCTACTTTTTCATGAATATTAAGATATAATTGACTTAAAACAAGCTGCTGTATCTTTCTGAAAAGTTACCTGTAAGTTAGTTTAGTCTCATTTCAGGTGTAATAAGATATTTGACCAGAAACTAGAGTGAAAATATTTGGTGATATTTTGTGTTTTGTCTGAAACGCTGAGCTAAAACGTGTGTGTGTGCGTGTGGGCGTGCGTGCGTGTGTGTGTGTGGGGGTGTACCAGGTTTGTATATACTTATGGGGACCGGTGTGTGTGTGAATGTCTCAGAGAGGATGCTGCCTCCCTGCTGGCCGGCAGGTTGCAGATGATGCTGCCGTATGTTTCAGGTTCACACAGGAAGTGCAGAACTGCTTTCTCAAGAGTGTTTGTGGCAGAGTAGCTGAGAGGCGACTAGAGCGGCGGTGCAGAGGTGGAATCACAAACATGACGGGGTTACAGATCTTTATCCGACTCCTGCCGCTCACATGTCTGCTCCAAACAGGTAGGATTCTTCATTTTGGTCTCATCTGATCAGCTTTTATGGTCTAGGTTGGTGATTTTAAGAGCATTTAAAGGTTTTCCAAATGGACTAAACTTCTGTTACATCCTAAATGTACGGATGTGTTTTTCTTATATTTGTTTTAATGTATTATTGTAATATTAAATGTTGTGTTTTTATTATAATTAATAGCAATAAAGGCGCCAATCTGTGTCAGTGTATACACTACAAAAACACAAACTCTTGCCAAGTATTGTTGGTCTAGTTTCTAGTGCAAATATCTTAGTGCACTTGAAATAAGACAAAATTAACTTACAAGTAACTTTTCCACAAGATATAGGAGTTTGTTTTAAGACAATAATGCCTCAATATTGTTAAAAAATGCATGTTTTGCTGGCAGATATTGTCACTTATACAACGGAAAAATGTCATCACTGAAATAATCTGCCAGAACTTACCAATATTAAGAAATTATTGACTTAAAACAAGCTCCTGTTACCTTGCTGAAAAGTTACTTGTAAGTTAGTTTTGTGTAATAAGATATTTGCACGCCAAAGTATTAGGGCTGTAATAAGAAAAAAATAACAGAATAAAGTCACAATATTATGACTTTATTCTTGAAATATTGTGACATACTATGGCTCTAATACTCAATTGTACATTTGCAGGAGAAGCAAGACAAAAATACTTATGATTTAGATTTTTCAGTGTTCAACATGTTTCATACTGCAAAAACACAAAATCTTACTTAGTATTTTTGTTCTAGTTTCTACTGCAAATATCTTAGTACACATGAAATAAGACAAAACTGACTTACAAGTAACTTTTTAGCAAGATGTATGAGCTTGTTTACAGTAAATAATTTCTTCATATTGATAAAAAAAAAGTACTAGGTCAATTGACAGATTATTTCTTTACAACAATACATTTTCCTGTGTTACAAGGTAAAATATCTGCCAGTGGAACTAGAACTTTTTTAAATCAATATTAAGAAATTATTGACTGACATATTGGAAATGACTGGCTCCTACATATTTCTGAAAAGTTACTCATAAATTAGTTTCATCTTACATCTTGCACAAGATATTTTTTGTCAAACCTTTAGTAAGATTTTCTGTTTTTGCAGTGCACTTAATGAATTGAGTTACTTAAGTAAAGACATTTTCTAATTTAATTGACTTTATTTTCTAAGATCATTCATTTAAATTATCTTCCTTTTAGAGGACATGATAGAAACTCCTGGCGTAACGCTGCTTCCCGTTTTGCCTCCAGGTGTGAGGAGTGCGAAGGATTCGGTGTTTGTTTACAGCAGAATCGGAGACGCTGCCCTGCTGCCCTGCACCAAACCGACCTCAGCCGGCTGCTCCTCCATCACCTGGACCTTCTTCAGAGGCGGCCTTGTCCGCTACAGCGAGGAGGTGACCGGAGGGCGGGTCAACCCCGACTCGGACAAATCCAGCAGAACCACCGTCGCGTCCAACTGCTCCCTCGTCCTCAGCGACCTCACCGTGGAAGACGCGGGTTCGTACGTGTGTCTGGAGAACAAGGAGGTGGTCACCGACGTCTACCTGTCACTGCTGAGCGTCAGCTCGGGTTCGCCGATCACGGAGCTCCGGCCTGGAGGGAACCTCTTCCTCACCTGCATCCTCTTCACCTACTACGACGCGGGCGGCTGCAAGCCGTACTCCAACGTGTTCAGGGTCAACTGGCTGGATGAGGACGGAGAGCAGCTGCACAAAGACGACAGAAGGTTCATAAGAGTGAAACATGTTATAAAGATCAATTTAGGGCTGAAACGATTAATCGGATTACACTGCAAAACACAAAACCTGACCAAGTGCTTTTGGTCTAGTTTCTAGTGTAAATATCTTAGTACAATTAAAATTAAAATAAGACAAAATTAACTTATAAGAAACTTTTCAGCAAGATAAAGATAAAAAAAAGTATTAAATCCAATTGCAGATTATTTCACTTATAACAATATGTGTTATAAGTGAAATAATCTGCCAATTGAACTGGTACTTTTTCAATAATTATTGAATTATTGACTATAAAAGCTTGTACATCTTGGTGAGAAGTTACTTGTAAGTTACTTTTGTCTCATTTCAAGTTTATTAAAATATTTATACTAGAAACTAGACCAAAAATACTTGGTAAGATTTTGTGTTTTTGCACTGTGGTATTCACACCATACTTGCGTAAATGTTTTACCAAGAATTTTTGTTCTAGTTTCTAGTACAAGTATTTGTACTAGAAACAGATTAATGCTTGTTGAGAAAAATTTAGTTGTTTCAGTTTCATCAGAAGTACTTTGTGGTTTAAAGTGTGAAAAGAAGGAATTTAGCTGCTGCTAATGTAAAGACATTACATTAGCAGCAGCTAATGTTCAACACCTCTGCATAAATAGGTTTATTCTACTTGTCTTTATTTGTGTGAAACCGTAATTTTCCTGTTGACCCAGTTTGGGCCGAGCTTCCGCTGACGGACAGATGCCTCTAATTTCACTCTATAGCGATGTTTCCCAGTGTTATAGATGCTCTCTGCATCTATAACAACTAATCAAATGAGTATATACCTCCTTTATGCGCCATCAAGTGCTGGTTGGTGTAACTAACTGCATTTCCACTACAGGTGTATGCAAATCTTTCTGCTAATGTCAGAAAATCTCCCCACAATTTCGCAATTGCGGTGTTTCCATTAAATAAGAAATGAAATTATAATCACACGTAAACAACCAAAATCATGGCAGCAAAGCATGTGTACAGTTTATGAGATATATCCATAATTCAGCCATGGCGTCTCATTATCTATCTGCCATCAGACAAAATGGCCGCCGCCACACTGGGAGCGGCTACGTATGCGGCGTTTAGGGGAAATTATAGTCGGAAATTTTACAAATGTTGTATGGATTAAACACGTCTGACTGGCACTCAACTTTATTTAACTATGTGATGCTGTGAGCTGCACATTGTCCGAAAAACAAAGCAAAACAAACACTATCATCTTCCTCTCACTTCCTCTCGTTTTTCGGTCGCAGTAACGTCCGACTGTTGATCACGTGACTCGTCTGACGTGAAAAAAGCTCCCATTACAGCCGTATCTATTCCGAAACGGCTGAAAAACCACCTCATCAAAGAGCAAGAACGTCTCTTTTTGTTTCGAAAAGCTTTAGTTTTTTTGTGAGATTCATTAAGCGAATTAATTTTTGTACTTCCAATGTTACAGTGAATGGAAACGCAGATAGCTTTGGGTCAATGCTAACATGGTGAGATAGCTAGTTTAGCTTCAAATTCCGTCTTGATATTTTGTTTATTTGTAGTTTCTCAACTCTACCTCAAAAATGTTGTTTTGATTTGCTGTCAAATGATAATTATTAAAGGTTTCCACCACAGAAGTAATGTCCAACTAAAATCTGAAGGTGTAAGGCAGCATTTATGCCAAAAAAAGTAATAATTATTGAATAGTGACTAAAAGTGAGAAAAAAAATATCTAAAAGTTGATATTTCTTTAGATATTTTTGAAGTGAAGGGGATCCCCAGCCAGACGCTAGTGCTGATTATGGGGGCATGACATTTAAAAGCTTTCACTGTAAAAATACAACATCTTACCAAGTATTTTTTGCCTAGTTTCTAATGCAAATATCTTAGTAAACTTTAAATAAGACAAAGTCCGTGATCGATACGTCGAGTAATAAAAAGCCACATTTAACATCATCCATTAGCAAAAATATCATAAAATTATTTTTGAATATTCTAAATCAGCACCACAAGATCTGGGATTTTGATTGCAAAAAATCCACAAAGGCAATCACAAAATGTATTCATGTTTTAACAGTTTAATGGGCTTTATAAATAACCACAACCGGCCCTTTAAGAACATTCAGATTATTGATGTGGCCCAAAATGAAACTGACTTTGACGCCTCTGCTCTAGACCTATTCAAAGTGTTGGATGAGAAGATACAATCTATGCTGAAGACCTTATTATACAGAATATAAAATATGTATTTTGTCTCCGTGCAGGTACAAGCTGACTGCAAGCACTCGGTGCAACGTCACTCTACTCATAAAGCTGCAAGCGGAGGACAACAACAGGAAGTGGAGCTGTCAGGTGGACACCACAGAGAAGAAGAAAGTTACATTTCTGGACTTCAGATCCTCCTTTCTGTTTCAAAACGCCCATACGGACCAGACCGTGAAGCCGCCGGTCACAGAGGAGTGTCCTGCAGAGCTGCCCATCAGCCGGATCGTTGTGTGTGCGGTTCTGCCGCTCATGGTGTGCATCGTGGGATTCTTCACATGGAAATCAGACCACAAGAGAGCAAAGACCTCAGCTGCTGCCATCGAGCTGCAGGATGTTTGCTGACTGACTGTGCTGAACCATTTGCTGCAAAGAAACTGTAAAATGCAGAATGGGTGTTTGACAGTCCACCTAAAATGAAGAAAATGGACACTTGTCCCTTGATACACTGTAAAAACACAGTTTTACCAAGTATTTTTTATGTGGTTTATCTGAAATAAGACAAAGCTGACTTACAAGTAACTTTTCAGCATGACTTAGGAGCTTGTTTCCAGTCAATAATTATTGAATATTGATTTAAAAGTACCAGTTCCACTGGCAGGTTATTACAAATGGGTGCAAAACTTTGTAGAAAAAAAAACACAATTTCACAATTGTGGCGTTTACATTTAATAGGTGGAATTAAAATCTATCTATTAAATGTACAAGTTTGCCCATGCGATAAGTCATTAAGAAACATGTCACACCATTATCCTCTTGCCACTTCCTGTCATTTTCTTTGTCTTTTCCGCCAGTAGTAACATCTGGCTGTTGATCTCGTTTCGATACGACCTCATTCTGGCAAAAAACATTTTTGAAATTGCCAAGTTTCTGTTAAGTGAATATATTTTTGTAATTCCAATTTGCGCACTCTTATGGTAAATGTAAACACAGCTACTCATAACAAGACATTTTTCCCATTTTGTAAGTGAAATAATCTGCCAGTAGGATTTGTACTTTTTGTAAACATTCAAGAATTATTCACTTAAAGCTCCTATATCTTACTGAAAAGTTACTTGTACCTTGTTTTTGTCTTATTTCAAGTGTAATAAAATATATGCACCAGAAACTAAACAAAAATACTTGGTAAGCGTTTGCAGATATTTGACACATACTGTGCTTCAGTTAGATTATTTTAGAGGAAAATGTTTGCTTATTAAAATGTTAACCTTGCAAAAGAGCTGCAGATATTTCAAGGTTTCTTTTTTCTCCATGCAGGTTTAATTTATTTAAAATCAAGTTGTTCTCATTTGCATTTACTCTCATTTTAGTGTCACCTCCTCTTGGTTCCCATATCAAAGTTTTTACTTGTCGGTGTTACTTTGTTGCTCCTGCATTAATGTTTGAGAAAGTCCACAACACTGACTCTATTTTTCGGTGTCAATTGCAGCAAATAAATAGGAAAGCCCTGCACTGCCTTGTAAAAGTAATCACATTCCAAAAGCTTTTTTTTTATATTGTTTTACGTTGCAGCCACAAACTTTATTGTATTTCATCTGGATTTTATGGGACAGACCAACAAAAAGTAGAAAGAAAGTAATAATAATAAAAATCATAAAAAGCATGCTGTGCATTTGCATTCTTACTCGACCTCTAAATAAAATCAATCACAAGTTTAATTCAGTAAATATGGATATTGTGTATAATTTAATTAAATTGTAACTCCAGCTGTTTGGTGAAGGCCTCAGAGATTTGTTTATATATTTAATATTTGTGTCCTATTACAACAGCTGAAACTAATACATATCCTGTATATCACAATGCTACAATAAGTTAGATCCTAAACATGTTATTTTAAACAATGACTATTATCTTATTTTCTTGTTTGATTAATTTAATTTGGTTTATTGTAGCTGAATCAACGACAGTTTGCCGTAAAATAATTTGAAATAAAGAAATACTTAATTGGAACAATGGTCTTGTTATTAGTTTTTACACACAATTTTGGCTGATTTTTGGTTATTTATATTGGAATTGGTTAATTAAAACAAATATTTGTTAGAAAACTTGATAAATAAAATGGGTACATCTAATCCTTTCGATAAACATTCAACAATCTTGAAATAACAATTTATTAAAAGATATAAATTTACGTACATAAATATGCACAAAAAGTAAAAACGTAATTTCAACAATAATGGTTGCAAGCTGCCGTTAAAATCTAAAGAAGAAGAAGAAGAAAAACGTAATTTACAAAGGACACTGAACGTCACATTGACGTTCCGCTCCGGTATTGTGAGTTCCTACGGAAAGCTGAAAGGGACAATTCTGTGTTGTCGGTGTGAAACGTCAGCTAGCTGCTTTAGCTAGAACATGGCAGCACATCTGAAAAAACGAGTTTATGAGGAATTTTCCAAAGTTGTTCAGGTAAGATGTCGTTCGTTTCTTGTTCAGTTATAAACCAAACAGTAAAAACGGGGAAATACACCGACAAGATAACTAGCTGGTTAGCTAACGCAGCATAGCAACGTTCAACCAGACTCAGTCAAAACCCACTTTATAACGGTTACTGTGCTCTTTGGATCGTCTTAATCGGTTCAAATATAATATTTGGAATTGATTTCAGTCGATAATGTTACAATTATACCCCGAGTTCCGGACCGAGCCAGTCAGCCTCCCTGAACGCCAACTAGCAGCTAGTCTATAAATACAAACTGACACAAATTACGTGTATAATCTGTTCTGACAGGTTAAATCTATCGGTCGTTGGAAGCAGATAAGAAGATACGAACCACTTTTTAATGTGACGTTTTGAAGCGAAGTAAAAAGAAAAAAAGCATGACTTTTCACATGTTTAGCTAATTAAACTGTAAACCGTGGCTTGCATTTGTATTAGTATTGTATTATTTGTATTCAGCCCCACTGAGTCGGTATCATGGAGTCACATTTTGTGGGTTTATACCTGCAGGTTTTGTGGTATGTATGTCTCTGCAACTACGAACATATTTGCACAATACTCTTAGCAAAAATAACCAGAGTTCTGTCAGTTGAGATGAAAGATCGATTGAGTTTAAAATGCTTTGCATAATTAGAAGGAGAATAAAATAACAAACCAGGGAAAAACAAAGAATAATGGAGAACAGTTACATGTTTAAAGACAGAATACACTTCACGATGTTACAGTTGTTTGTCAAATTTGGCTGTGAACAAATGTTTTTTTAGCCGTGATTTAAATGGGACTCAGTGTGTTCGGCAGTTTTTTAGTTTTCTGGACGTTTGTTCTTTAGTAAAGCAACATAAAAACTGAATGTTGCTTCTGGTTCTGGGGATGCGGCGTAGGCTATAATCAGAAGTCTGAGCTGATTGACTTTTTATTCAGACCTGTCAAGACACGGTTGCAGTAATCAGCATTAAATAAATGCATGGATGAGTTTCTCTAGGTCCTGCTGGGACTTTAATCCTGGAAGTGTTCTTCAGGTGGCAGAAGGCCGACTTTGTAACTGTCTTCACGTGGCTCTGAAGGTTCAGATCTGAGTCTGGCACACAGATTTCAAGCTTGATCGCTGTTTTCTAGTTGTAATAAATGAAGCTGTAGACTGCAGATCTAGATTGTGCCTCTTCAGGTCCATACATAATAGCTCCAGTTTTATTTCCGTTTCTTGTAACCAAATATGCTAAATTGTTATCTTCCAGCTTCCTAACCTGTTATCAAATGTATGGCAGCTGGAACAATTAATCAGATTGATCATGATGGATCAATTACTGAAATAATTGCCAACTAATTTAGTAATTGGAGCATACAGACTCAAAAAGGCCATTTGCTGAAGGAACATCCTATTCAGAGCTGCATTAAGCCAAAACTGTACAAATAATCAGGGATGCACCGGTATGAAAAATTTGGCCGATATCAGTATCTGATGTTAATATTTCTGTTAAAACCAGTTACCGATATTTACAGATATTACATATATTTCACCATTGTTTTAAAAAAAAAAGACCAGAAACAGACGGCAACAATTGAACTAATTATTGGTTGTTCATATCGGCCCAGTTTTATTCATTGGACCGATTCTGCTGTGTTAAAAAAATGACATATCGATGTTAGTGCTGATATGTCGTACATCCCTAAAAAAATATAAACATTTTGCATTTAAGATGAAAACAAAACTTCCTTATCAGTAAATAATGTTCAACTTAAAACTCCCCTAGCAATATAGTTGTTTTTTTTTTATTATTAAAAAAAATAATTTCATCCTTTATTTGCTTTTTAAATATAAAATAAGCGTAAGTGGTTAAATGAAAAACTTTCTGGAATTTTTTTAATCCAATTAATCGTCAAAATAATCAATTATTAAAATAATTGTTAGCTGCATCCTTATCATGTGTAGCTCTATTAAGCTTCTGCACATGAAACTTTTCACAATACTTAGATCATATCTGTGTTTATAGGTTTTAACTATTTTAATTTCTACAGATTCTGCATCGGTGTGAATAATTACTTCCTGTAATACGTTTGTTTGGTTATACGATGTCATATAGTTGGTTAAAATATTAGTTAAATAAACGAAAACAATAATAATTCCTGCAGATTCCTCATGAAGAAGCTCCAGCCAAGAAGCTGCGCCTGTCCAAGCCCAGTAAATCCGCAGCGCTGCACATCGACCTCTGCAAAGCCGCCAACGCCACCGACGCGCTGCAGTACCTGCTGGAGTTCGCACGCAAACCGGTGGAGGCGGAGAGCGTGGAGGGCGTGATCCGGATCCTGCTGGAGCATTACTACAAGGTGAAGCTAACGCCACAGATTCACACACAGTCACCAGGTTTTGGATTTGTTTACAGCTGTTGGTGGTGATAATTTCCTGTTTTGTTTCTCGTTTAGGAGACTGATAACTCAGTGAGGCTGAAGATCGCGTCTCTTCTGGGTTTGCTGTCCAAAACAAACGGCTTCAGCCCCGACTGCGTCGTAGACGACGTCATTAACGCGCTTGGAAATGAGAGTAAGACTCGTTCCACTCAAGTAAGAGTAGAAAAGTACTGGGTAAAAAAAAACTACTGAGTAACTGATCAAAACATCAGTCATTTAATATTTAAAAATTACGTAATCAGGAAACAAAGTTATGTGGAGAGTTTGTTATTTGAAATATGGAAGAGGATTAGTGCCACTGGAATAAAAAAGGAAGAAAGAATTGACTTTTTTTAACCATAGTCCTGACTTTTGATCTTAGGAATCTAAGATCAAAGTCAGAGATCTGTGATTAGAATCCAAATTTTGAGATTAATGTCATAAGTCTGAGATAAAAGTAAAAATTTTTATATTAAAGTCAGAAATCTGAGTCGGAGTTCTGAATCTGAGATTAAAATCAGAAACTTGAGATTAAAGTCAGAAATCTGAAATTAAAGCCTGATTATTTTTTTCCAGTGTTATTAATCCTCTTCCATATTTAAAGAGGCAAATGAAAACAATTCATATAAATATCATAATCACAAAATAATAAAATCAGGCAAAAATATATTTTTTTTTCCAAATCAGTTTCTTTCAATAAAAACTGGTGAAACTTTAGCAGAAACTGCAGGTGTGTCTCTGTCTGGGGAATTTTTGGTTAAAATGTTTGTTTTTCATTCAGTGGGTAGAAAATCCAGAAATTTAACTCAAGTAAGAGCAGAAATACTTCATAATAAAATCACTCAAGTAGAAGTAAAAATACTCGTAAAAGCATTTTTTTCCTGAAAACAGTTGCTCCAGTAAATCCAGCAGAGCCAGTGCTGATGATGGTTTATGAAATGTCTCCAGAATCCCATCAGGTTCTGGCTCAGCTGCTGGACTCCCTGCTGGTGATCGGAGGCCAGCTGCCAGAGAGTCCGGCTGTCAGGCGGCGGCTCCTCCAGGTGGCCTGCAAGGTGAAACTGCCTGGGTAAAATCTGGGCGTCGCCGTGGGGAAACCTGGCGGCGCCATCTTGAATGTCTTCCTGTTTCTCCCCTTCAGCTTCTCTCCGATACGAACTTCGGAGTGAGGAACAAATGTCTGCAGCTGCTGGGGTTCCTGGGAACCGTGGAAACGCCTCTGACCAAAGACGGCGAGGGACCGAGCTCATCGCTAGGTCTGCAACATCCGACCGTACATCCGACCGTACATCCGACCGTACATCCGACCGTACATCCAACTGCACATCCAACTGCACATCCAACTGCACATCCAACTGCACATCCGACCGTACATCCAACTGGACATCCAACTGCACATCCGACCGTACATCCAACTGGACATCCGACCGTACATCCGACCGTACATCCGACCGTGCATCCGACCGTACATCCGACCGTACATCCGACCGTACATCCGACCGTACATCCGACCGTACATCCGACCGTACATCC
>CAEGAE010003268.1:0-16514 GCA_903067095.1 Girardinus metallicus
ACAGTGTCAAAAGCTGCACTGAGGTCCAACAGAACCAGCACTGTGGTTCTCCCACAGTCCGTATTTATATGGATATCATTGAACACTTTTACAAGGGCCGTCTCAGTACTGTGGTGAGCACGAAAACCAGACTGGAAGGAGTCAAAGAGGTTGGTTATCGTTAGGAAGTTATTTAAGTTAGGAAGCAGTTGCTTTATTCCATCACAAAATCCATGCATCTATAATACTTCCCAACTGTTTAAGAAGGTGGCCAGAGACCTTGTCAGAGATTTGGTCTAAAGCCAGATTTATGGCTGTCTAATCAATGCTTATTTATCCACATTTTACTTTGTACTCTTCATTGCTCCCTTTTGTTGTGATCGCTCACAATGGCCAATTGCTGGCCCAAATGAGGATCAGAATCACAACAAATGGATAAGGTGTGTAATATGAAATCTTCAAAACTAAAACCTACCAATAAAATAAGTTAAAGAGAAAAGTGTGTATTTTATGTTTATCTTAACAATTTAACAAAAATAAACTACCAAGAGGAATGTGTACTGCCTAAGGTTGTGGGGCTGCATTGAATGTTTATTGTTTCAACCTATTTGATAAAACCGAACCACATTTAGCCTCAAACAATAACGTAACATAAAAAACAGGGAATGTACAGAAATTCTTAAGTTAAATTTAGAACCTTTTTTAAAAACATCACCATATTCTTTATTACCAACATGACTTTGAGCTGCAAGTGTAGCAGCTACCTCTTCAACTTCAATTACAGGTAACTAATTACTACAATGTCAGTGGAGTTTTTTATTCTAGGCTACTGGACTAAGTTCTTAATCAAATCCAAATCAGTCAAATTCAAAGTGTCATGGAGTCACTTTTATTAACTTCAAATCTCATGATATTAACCTGGACATGAAAAATAAAGCTGAAAAAATAAGAATAACAATTTGAAGAAGTTACTGTCTGAAAAATATATTTCTTCTCAGTAACAGAGTTGGGCTCAATAAACCCATGGCTGCTTAGCAATCTTACCTTATATTTGAAATAAAAACTCCTGAATATTTATTTTCTTTATATTTAGAACCAAACAAGACAGGCTGAGGCAAGTAAAAAGGATTCATCACACCAAAGTGAATTATGGGTGAGGTCTCAGCACACTAAGGAGTGTCTTGTTTTGAGAGGGGAGTTTGATCTAAGAGAGAAAACATTGTGGTTAACCAGGGCTTGAAGATGTTGAATAATGTTGCGACTTGTACAAAGAACATTGTCTTACTTATATTTCGCTTCAACAGAGCACAGGGGAGTAGCATGATCCCAGATGTGAAGATGAGCAAGAGCCAGAAGGAATGAGCTAGTTTCACGCTGAGTATTCACATTTTATTTTAAGATTCCTGGGGTGGACGAGGTTGGTCAGAAAGGTGAGCGCAACGTGCCAGACATGAGTTTGACCAAGCAGAGGAAATCCTGCATAAGTAAAGGTTATCAGAAGAATGGAGGAATTTGTTAAGTGGAGTTCTGATGGAGCCTTTGAGTCTAGGAGGGAAGCGTCTTGAGGAGCAACCCATCAGTGCCGATCTACAAAATAACGTTAAAGTCATTAACGACATGGAAAACTATTTTGCCACCACAGCCACAGGTGGACAACTTGCACCTGTGCTGCACTTCTTATGAGAGTAAAAAAAAAAAACACTTACAACCAGAGGTCATGACACTGGTCGAGTATTTTAAAATGTATTGCATTCAGTAGATAGAAAAAAGTCTGAGTTTAATCTATGTCAAAGTTTCCTTAGATATAAGATTTTCCAGATCCCAAATACCATCCTTTTTTCTCTGAACTGGAATTTTATGCTATTCAATCTGTTCTGTTAGACTGAAATTTTCCCAACACTTCAGTTTATAAGTCAGAAAAAAAATTATGCTGTCAGCATAGCTGCAATATGAGATGTAACTGCATAATCTCAAAAAGATGCCATAGATAAAGCAAACAAAACATATGTGAAATACAGCCAAGAACAAAACCTTGTTGAACTCCATTCTTAAAAGCATCCAAAGATGATGTAAAAGAAATACTTCTTAGTGACCAATAACAAAGCATCCCAAGCTGTCCCAGATGCCAGTAGAGTGGTTTGCCCAAAGTGCCAGACTAGGACTACCTCTGCTCACAAATAACGCAAATTCTCATTCAGTTCAGCACAAGAAGCCATTAAAGACTTTGAGAAGAGTTGTTTCAGTAGAATGGACTCTGCAGAAACCTTTGCGTAGGATGTTTAGGTTATTGAGGAAGTCTAAAATTGTTGCAGCAAATTTTGCTGGATTAAATATTTGGAAGTGAAATGTGTGTTCCCAACAGATTTGAGCAAGCAAGTGAACAAACAAGCAATTGCGATCTGAAAACAAAGAATGCTATTTATTCTAAAACTGTAGTTAGAAGTAACGGCCTCGTAAAAAAATAATAATAAAAAAAAAGACAGGAGAAAAGCATGAAACAAAAAGATGGAAGGAGAAAAGAAAGAAGATGTGGGAACAGCCTCCTACATGAAGCAGTCTAGGTTTTTCTTCTATCTGGGCTCCAGGGAGAAAGTGACGCATGTCTGGTTCTAA
The DNA here is from genome assembly GCA_903067095.1 of Girardinus metallicus. Taxonomy (NCBI): domain Eukaryota; kingdom Metazoa; phylum Chordata; class Actinopteri; order Cyprinodontiformes; family Poeciliidae; genus Girardinus; species Girardinus metallicus. The sequence goes on from CAEGAE010003268.1 coordinate 2,593, forward strand.
GGATATACCTGTTTCCTGGCCAAAGCAAGGCCAACAGCCTTTTAAACAACACAAAATGCTGATCATCTTCACCTTGTATCACCTCTGAATGCTAATTCCAGTCAGCTCAAAACATGTTTTCTTTTCAAAATTAAACCCTGTGAATATGTTCCCAACACAGCATGAATTTACATGTAGAGAAAAAACTATTATCTTTCAAATTCTGTTGATTTATATGTACATATGGTAATCTCATTGCATAAAATGTTTTTTTTTTGTTTGTTTCAAGACTTCCAATTTTGTTACTATTTACCAAAAAGCAGCAATGCAAATCACCATAACATATCCACTTATCAGATTTTACTGGAACTGTCAAAATGTTTCTTTATCTTTTCAATAATCTGGGTGTTGGAATGTAGCCACGAGGAGCTCTGTAAGAGACAACATAAGACACAATGAGGCTAAATGAAAAGATGAGCCAGATCGTCATGTTCCCTAAAATCTGTGGCCTCTTTTTGATTCTCTGAACTACATTTAGGGTTGCGTAATACAAGGTTTGAAATGTATCTTTTCTAAGTGATGAAAAAGCAGGCTCTCTTTGCCTTTCTCACACAAAAGAGAAAGGTGGAAAACAGAATCCTTGGCCAATTTATATAAAGGTTTCTCTGGTCAACTTTTTATAGACACTGCCAGGCCACAAAAAAATGTTGCCACCTCGATTTGACGAAACAAATAAGTATGAGTCTTCTCATACTTATTTGCATGGGAATTATTGCATGGGAAATTCACTTTCAGATAGTGGCAAGTTATTTAACTTCAACTGATATAATGAGTAGCTTCTCATTTCTTGAACAACCATTTTGAAAGACAACTTTTGTGGTTGTGAAAAAGATGCCAGTTTGTTCAAGAGGTGACATGAAGAAGCAGAAAAGAAAAATATGTAAAGAGGTTGGGTTTGGGGTGAAGAACTGTCCCATGCATCACTTAAACCTGAAGGAGACTGGAGAACCATAGTCTTCAATGGAGAAATGTGATCAGAAAACATCCTGAATCACTAAGATCACTTAAATATTTGATGCAACCAAATTGAACAAAAACAAGAGTAGAAATTTAATAATAAAAGTTAGAGTATTTTCACACTCACAATGTGTCCCACATGTCACCCAATTTCTCTTCTCCAAGACTAATAAACTACTGCAGATTCTGGTCAAAAGACTGTCAGCCATTTGCATTATTAGAACAGTAATTCTGCTCACTGTTTTTTTTTTCTTTCATTGCAAAAAAGACATTTGTCACACTGTACAGCCCAGTGGTTTTCAAGATTTTATTTTACTAGCAATATATTTAGAAGGTTAGAGGAGAATCACGTATATCAAAGTGTACGATGAGTTTAAGTTTATTGTCCAACAATATTACATTTATGTCAGCAATTTGTCCCAAGTTATTTTCCAAACAACTGATTTCACAGCATTGTCACAAAATAAGCATGGCTCTATCCTTTTCTAAGTCTTCTTTCTTAACATTTGTCTTCTTTTAAGTGTTTTCTTTGCAATCTCAGTCTACTCTGTCATTTACAAGTGTGAGCGCTGAGGGGGAAAACTTCAACTGAGCCAGACGGTTCACACTCCATACCCAGACAGTCACTTTTTCTCTTGTCACACTGGCTGTGTATCTCCTTCACAAAACTCACAAACTGCATTAGACATCTTCATTGCACCTGCTTCAAAACTGTCAAAAAGGATTGCAAAAACTTCACACGTTTTCCTTCTGGGAACAGACGAGGTCTGCAAAGTTACATAGGTCAAGTTGTATTGCTTGCAGTGGTACTTGCTCAAAATTTAGGAAAAAGTATTTTTACAAGTTTGGCAACAAAAAGTAGCATTTTTATTGGTTAAACATTTGAAAAACAACGATCATGTCATCTCAGACAAACACAAATGTGTTCTAAAAGGGGTTTTAAATTTTAACCACAACCTGACTGTGCTTTGCCAAAACAATTATACCTTTTGAACTTGTTTTTCACTTTTTGTCTCTTTTCCAATAAAAATCTTTATTTTTTAAAGATTTGTGATGACCCAAGATAGCGCATGTCAAGTCAGCAGTCTTCCCCATGATTGTGTAGCCTGTTGACTTAGAGTGAAAGACCATTTAAAGACTCACAAAATCTTTGCATGTGTTTTAAGTTAATTAGCTGATTAAGGGATACCACCATGAGTTTCCTATAATAATCTTTTTCACTGTATCTTAATATTCTGACACAGAATTTTGAGTAATTCATAATAAAAAACTATAAGAAACAACAACAAGAAGGCCCGTCCTACAATTGCCACTTGCATTTTGATGGTTCACAAGACATCTGAGAAAATATTCTGTGGAAATTTTCTCTCAAGGTGTGTGTAAAACTAACTGCATTTCAGAAAAAAACATGAAACCATAAGCAAAACACGGTGGTGATAATGTGATGGTCAGGAAGGGTTTGCTGCCTGAGCTCCATGATAAATTGCCTAATTGAAGAAACTATAAATTCTGTTCAGTAGCAGAAAATCCCAGAGGGTTTTAATCAGTTTGGGATGTTAAGCTCAAGCAACATCTCACCATTACAGGAAAATTGTTTATCTGCCCTCACAGATGGCTATGCTAACTAGCATGAGTGTTCATGGCAGACTCTGCTTTCGGAAAGAAGCTGTAGTGTAGCAGGCAGGGTGAAAGGTTGAGCAGTTCCTATTAGCTTGACAGAGCTAAGAACCTCCTCCTGGTTCTGATTGGTTGTTTCTGTCTGAGTGATGTGTTTCTGCAGTTAACTCTGGAAGCACAGAGAGAGGGCAATGGAACTTCATTCATTTTTTTTCTTTTTTATTTTGACAGATTACCTGTCTCATAGTGACAGTTTCAACAAATATGGAAACCTTTTTTTAAATAAAAGCTACATAATGCAGCTTCAAATTGTGCGGTATTGCATCTGTGAGCTTCCCTTTTTGCCTCTACCCCCTCTGCATCAGTGGGTTGTAAGTATCAGCAGCTGAGGTTATCTCAGAAAGATTTACAGAGAGCCAGAGAGAGGGAACCAGACATGGAGCATTTCATGTTACTACAGTAGCTGTAATAAGTCTGCTCTGAGAGCCAATGTGTGCTTGTATGCGTGAGAGTGTGTGTTGGGGGGTGTGTGTGTATGTGCTGGATGGGCACACTCCCCAAAGTAATAAGCTTGTTGGTGTGTCCAGTTCATTTATATTGCTCCATTCAGAGTGACCTTGAGCGATACAGCCGGCACTCAGATATTCTTCACTCTTTCCCCTCGCTTTCTCCCTCGTCACATACACACTGAAAAACTATCATACAGATACAAAAAAAACTACAGAAAATCATACTTTTGGATTCTAAAGTTGTGTAATAACAGGTCTGGTTTGGCTATTAATGACTATAAGTCATTTCTTAGGGAAACTATTAATAAAACTAGTAATTTAGATCAAAATCCCCAAGTCGGAGCATCACCTGATCATCAGAAAAATAATAGCCAAATAGTTCAGTCTCACTATAAAAACCTGCCTGGTAAGGCATGGGTTTTAAAATAATAATAAATGAAATCATAAATCTGGCACTGGACTTCTACCTGTAGCAAGACCCTACAAATATAGGGAATAAATACAGACAACTTATTTACAATATACCAGAGTTAACTAAGATTATTCAACCTTACAGTTAAATACTTTCATCAATAAACTCATTAATAATAATGAAAACTAAGCTACTGAGGTAAACAGCAAAAAAAAATAAATAAAAAAATAAGAATAGAACCAATAAGATGTCTTAGTTCAGTAAGGAATTTAAATGTTGAGTAGCAAGGTGTATTTAAGACAAATTTGGACGTTTAGAAATTTAGATTAGTGTGCATTAGGATGTTTAGCGGGTTCCTCACACAGCAGCATCAGAAACATGCAAAAATTAAACCATGGATTAACCCAATGTTCTACAGCAATGTTAGAGTTCATCATAGAGACTTTTGTGATACTCATCCTAAAAGATCATGGTTTGTAGTGAAGAGTTTTGTTGTTGAGGCTAAATTAGCTCTAGATTGAATTGGTTCAGTTTAAACTAATTGACAAGTTTGGAATGTGTTCACTATTCACAGAAATACCTATTTGTAGATTTTTATGTTCCAACTTATTCACTTATGTCCAGTATTCCAAAGAAAATGCGCCTTGAGAAGCTAGAATATCTTACTGCAATTCTACTTAACACACTATGGGCTAGTATTTGCAAAGCAGACAATCCAGAAGTGCCTTTCACTTTTCTTGAAGCTGATTGGTTGTACTCCCAAGAACATAAATAAGGAAAATTGTAGACATTAATTTCTGTGGTAGAACTAAGACAGCTTTTGGTAGGTGAGTTATTAAATAGGCAGTTACAAGTGTTTTAGAAGGTGTATCAAGTATTTAACTATTTGGGGGCAACTGTGGTCCCTAACCACCAGGGAGCCACTGCAGTTGCTATCCAGTTTGTCACCACAAAGCTTAAGGAAACACTACTGCATTTCTGACTGTCCTATCTGTAGCATAGGCTGTGTTGTGTAGCCATCCTAGTTTTGTTTCTCTTAAATCCTAGATTCCAATTATTTTGTAACCCTATGTCAGAAAAGGATTTTTAATGTACATACTTTGCTCATCACTTTTAGCACAAGCAGCTTTTAGTTTGTGAAATGTTATAACCAGCAGTAGCAAAAATAGTTATTTTCTTTGCCATACATTTGAAATATTTTAGTCTGAATACAGAAAATCCTGGACCACCTCTAGAGCCCTGCTTACTGAACACCTGCCAAACATTAGCAGGCTTAGCTGTCCCTGTGGCCCATCACTGCCCAGCAGTGTGGCATCAAAAGCTTTTCTTTCAACTGCTTCAGCACCTTCAAGTGACATGGGACTACTTTATACGTGTGGTAGAACTAGCTGGAATGCAGCTGTCAAAACAAGTTGTCTTGGGAACCAAGCAGTTTAGGACTTGCTCTGGTGCTCCTATGGTCACCTCTTTATGTCATCTTTCTTCTACTCCCTAGTCATATTTCTCCTCATTTACACCCACTCACTGTCAGTATGTCTTGATCTTTATTTATCCTTTTTTTTCTTCACTCCCAGGAGAAACACTGTCTCGTTCCTTCTTTGCCTTCATCATGGCATTACTATCTCTTGTCTAAAATAGCTGCTTTTAGAAACCAACCGTGCCTCAAAGGAGATGACCAGCTGACAGACAGAGAGGGGGGCAATAAAAGGTGAAGGGCATGACTGACAGGAAATGTAGAAGGATAAATTACCATTGGGAGTAAGAAAGATATGGAAAAATACAGATAAGAAAAAGGAAAAAAAATTAATGCAGTGAGACACTGGATATTTCATATTGAAGCTGGGCTTCAACATCAATTACTTAAATATATTTATCAAGACATTCCTTCCAAAAACTTTCTTCAGGTGCAGAAAACTAAATGGTAAGCCACAAAATCAACTGTGACTTTTTAAAATCTAGCCTGTTCAGGTTTTTCCACTCATTCAATTATATTCTAATATGACCCTGGTGATGTTATGATTCTAATTACATTTTCATAAAACATTTCTTAATATTCTAACTGTGCATGTGTTTCAGTTCACATAATAAAAAGATGTCATAAAATGAAAGTTTTAAATTATGCTGAGTTTAAAACCTCTCTGGGTGTTATCACAGACCATTTAAAGACAACCAGACTTTGGCTAAAAGACAAACAGAAGCAAGAAGAAGAGTGGAGTCAGTGTGTTCACTATGCTCTTTTAGACCTGCTGCAAAAAATGCTCAAATTGCACCATTACTTGTGGGTGTGTAATTACAATACATCAGCATACATTCTGATAATATAGCAAACAACCAATACCTCTGCAGATACCCATATCTGACTACTTCTCAAAACTGGTATCTTCTGGTATTTCACAGTAATATTTACAGCAAGAATAAGCAGTGCAAGGACATTATGTGCTTGTGTTAATAATGCTGGTGGGCTATGTAATTTGTGCCTCTCTATTTTGTAGAATTATAACTATTCATCTTCGTAAGGTTTGTTGCTCCTTTCCAGACAAAACACCTCTGGCCAAAGAAAGGAGAACACAGTGGTAGATGTCTGATGAATAAAACCAAGCATTAGGGATGACAGAGGACAGAGACATTACCACACCACCAAGCCAAACAGTGCTCTGGTGTTTTATCAGGTGGACAAATGGAGAATAAAATGTTTACAGGAATCTCTATTCACTAACTTTTCTAAAGATTCACCTGAATGTGAGTAGCATATGGATGGAACTTGTCCCCACCCCTATGCCTGGTGGCACTGCATCAAGAACCACTGCAGGAAACCCTAAAACCTCTGAAGAAGATATTGAGCGCAACTTCCTTATGCACAAAATGTAAACAAATATAGAGTGAGATTAGTGCTTGTAGGATTTCTCTTTTGTCTTTGGCCACAAAGAACAAGGACCACAAGCCATTTCTCCAGCTAGCGCTAAACTTGCATATTTGCTTTGGTTGTATTTACCCATAATCCCCTGCACCATAGTCAACTTCCTGCTGACTGACTTTGCTTCGGAGGACAGATCAATCACACAAACCACCTAGAAGAAGTACGCAGAAGTACATAATTCTGAGTACTGAGGTACTAAAAAATGTTGTTTGCTTATTTGTTAGAAGAAAACATAGAACTTTTTAGGTTGAAGAAAAATTTAGTAAAAGTAGTTAGTAGCAGCAGTAACTATTAGTGGTTTTGTGCATGTGTGGAGCGAATCCTCACATGCAGAGGGAAAACATGTAAACTCCATGCAAAAAGACCCCAGGAACGAACTTCAACTGAGGACTTTCTTGTCGTAAGACAACAGTGCTATCAACTTGATTTATGTCTAGTGAAACCATCAGGCAATAGCTTTCATGGATGGGTTGCTGCTTTTAATAGGCTGTATTGGCACATTTAGGAATTTGCTGAAAAAATATCAACAAATGAGAATGGCTCTGTTGTCAGTACTTCCTGGTTCTTCTACTCTCATGCCTCTTTCTTCCCTAAAATATGTGGAACAAATAAATCAGGGACTAGTGATTAAAACATCTGTATGAAAATACGTTTTCAGGTAAGAAAAAATAAAGAGTTGACAATATTTCAGACTTAAATGATTAAAGCTATCAGAAGTTTGTGGAAGTTTGCTTTTTGAGCAAAGGTTTTATAAGACAATTACAATAGCTCTGACCAAATGTATGTGAATTCAATAAAAGTTCCAAGAAAATCTCTAATATATATATATTGCTAGGTTTTCTAACATTTAGCAAATAGAAATACTTTTGGTATTTTTATTAAATTTTTTATAAAAAATTTTTGGTAGGCTGCACAGTGGTGCTGCTGGTAGTACTGTTGCCTTGCAGAAACAATGCCCTGAATTCAAGTCCTGTGTCTTTCTGTATTAAGTTTGGCACCAGCCTGTCTCATGACCCTGCAAGGATAAGTGTGTTAAGATAATAGATTGATGAATATTTGGAAATTATTTTGGTAATTCAAACTGCTTGGTTTGATTTAACTTCAGACACAGAGGAAAGAAATTTGTATATATCTTTTTATTTGATGTATGTAAATGTCTGTGTTTTTCCTTATATAAATTGTTGTATTGATGGATTTCTACATGGCTATCAGTATTTGCAGTATTTGGCTGCAAATTACCCAAAATTTCTCTAAGTAGGAACCGAAGTAAACACAGAAAACATGCTGGGGGAAAGCAAAGAATGGCAAATTGAACTATAAAGAAATTGCCTCATAACAGCCTGCATAAATTGGAAACAATGACAGTTTTAAACTGGTAGAAGAAATTGCTTAAAGATGTTTCTACGAAAGCAGAAAGGAAAAGCAACCAAAGGAAAAGGATGAGAAAAGAACTCAAGGGCTCACATACATTGCTGACTACAGAGGTTACGATAAGACGGACACAAGATGAGAAGTATCAAAAGAGGTGCCTGAACTGAAGCAAGGCCCAGTTTAAGGCCTGGAAGATCGTATCTTACCAACCAAATGGAAAACGTAAAAGGGAGGATGCAGCAGAAGAAAAATATATCGAGAGCACTCACAGGTTTAAAAAATAACTGTGATGGCAAGCTGAAGAGGCATGAAGAGGAATCACAGTAGAATTGGCTGCTGAAACAAAATCCTGTTGCAGAAAGTTTTGTGCAAGCTTCATAAAACTTCAAGGTTTCCAGATGTACATCATTACATTTGTTACAAAAAGGGATAACATGGATCTGTTTATGAGGAAACTAATTTCACCAGAGCACTGAGGAGTGAGGCTCTGCCCAGATTCATTTTACCACAATGTCTGGAGATCTACAGCCTGCAGCTCCAAGTGGGGGTATGGAGCCAAGTCAATTGACGCACCTTCAAAGATCATCCAAATGAAACATTTCCTGCCAAGAAAAGGAAGTAAGTTCCAACTAATCACCATCCTGCTCATTTGCACTAAGCTGATGAACACTCACTCTGTCTGCATCAAGAAATGACGACTAACAAACACTCCCCTACAACTTTTTCTTCTGGTACACATAAGCCTCTTGCTTATTAGTGCAAATGAGGAATCAGTCAATACATCACAGTAATTATTCAATTTAATTTGGTATCTACATGTGGTGAGGATGACTTGATAAAGTTTATATATGTATCAGAATGGGGAAAAGGAAGATTTAAATGACTTTAAATATGGGATGGTTGTTTGAGACAGATAAATTACTGAGATTTCAGCAATTTATGATCTCCTCGTATTTTTATGCATATGCATTTCTAAGATGCACATAGAAAGATCCACGAAATGAGAAAACTTCCAGTGAACAGCAGGAGTGTGGCTGAGAATACACTGATGAGGTCAGGCACTCAGAGTACCACCTCTGAATTCAAGTCATGATGAACCTTAAAGGTGTTATGCTATGGCAGCAGAAGACCACATCACAAGACAACATCCTACCTGAGCATTGTTGCTGACCACATTACAACACTCAAATCATCTTCCTTGAACATGCCAGTTTAAACTCAGTCATTCAAATTCCTTCACGGTCAAAAGATCTCAATCAAATTGAGCACCCTTTAGAAAGTGGTGGAACAGAATATTTACATTGTGGATCACATTTTGGATGAGTAGTCAACAAATTTGTAGGAAATGCATGATGCCATAAATGCAATCCATCAAAATGTCAGAAGATTTGCAACTCTGTCTTGAATCAGTGATTGCGAAAACGTGTCGGAGTGCCGACGCAACCGATGTATTTTAAAATTGTCCGATGAAAATCTTATGTTGATCTTATGTTGTCATGTTGACAGACATGACAACATAACAACATAGGAACCTTGCAAATATATTCCCATTTTAAAATAATATTGCACAGTGTGATAAATGTCACATTTGAGATGAAAAAAACTGTCTTATGTTGCATGTGTCCGAGAGACTGCAGTAGTTGTGTCGGCCTTGGAATGGAGATTTTAGGTGACAGATAGGAGCTGAATCATTAAGGATTTAAATAATTTTCTATGGTACAGATTTCCTGTCTGTATTTCTATCGGCTGCATGACTTCACATAACGGAAGCAAAAAAGGTCCCACCCAGTACCAGTAAGATGTAACTAAGTGAGTGTGTGGAGAGTGCAAGGCTTTTCCGTTGTGGCACAGATTTTCTACAATCAGAGTAGCACCTGTGAAACTATCACTTTTGTCCAGCTTTGACCAGAATTTTAAATTGCCTGTGGGTTTATTATTCTCAAATGTTTAACTGCAGCAACATTGTTGACTACTACTGCATATTGAATTGTCTTGGGGCTGATGAGATGTTATTTATAGAACGTGTAAGATATTTGTGTCACTTTGGGTCAGAAGGTAAGTCTTATAAAAGTATGGAAGGAATTTGTAATGTTTGACATCTTTAGCATGCCATAAAATCACAGCGAATCAAAGACAATTTAAAACAAGACATATTCTAACATTTCTTTTGTTTTACTTTGAAAAATTGTGACATAAAGAAGCTTGTGTTGTATTCACATTTAACAATCACATTTAACAATAAGGGTGCAGAAAAAGACATCAGGAGGTTCCTACCTTTCATGAGGCGATTAAGTTCTTCATCAATAATTGTGCTGGAGAGTTTGCTTCTATCAAATAAAAGAAAATGCTAATTAAAATTATCAAAATGAGCAGCACACATTCTGATAAATTAAAATACTTAATCTTAGGGGCCGTAGTCAGAAAGCCCGGGGTGAGCAATTAATAGTTGATGAAGATGGATTCAACACAAAAGTATAACATTAGGATCTAATATTAGGTTTGGAGATTAGATTGAAACTGGCCATATCATTACCTTTTTAGTTGCTCAGCAACACTGACAATAGCACAGTCAAGAAAGATGGTTTCCTTAGTGGCAAAATGATCTAACATGCATGGACACAATAGAAAGTAGTTAAGCTATGTAGGTTGAAATCTTCATCAAGTTGAAGGTTCTCAATCAGTTTAAAGTTTAGGATTTGACTCGGTCCCTTAATACCACTTTTCAGTTGTTTCTTTAGCCTTTTAGAGATTGACTTGCATGTGTGCCTTTGAACTTAGAAAGTAATCAGTTATTCACAAAACCAGACCCTTGTTCCCTCAGGGTTAACAAAAACAAAGCAATTAAACACAGTAAATTTGTCTTTGAGGCAAACTCAAACCATTCGAGTACTAACCCGGCTGTCTACCAGAAACCATTTGTTTCTTTCTTAATCCTAAAATGAAATCTCATAACATGTTGTGGAATTAGCCTCTGAATGAACTGATGCCTAATAGAGATAAAAAACAGATTTTGGTAGTTTAAAGTTGGAGAAAACTATGATCATTATTACTAACATGCAATAGATTTTGTCAACATGTATCAAGAAAAAACTCAGCACAAGCAAGACTACAAGGTGATCTGGAGAGAGTGCTTGTAAATCACATAAAAATCACACAAAATGTGACTGACAAGAAAAGGACTCAGGCAAAAGCAAAGGTTGTGGGGATTTTTTTTCTTTTGCTTTGTGATAGTGCTTAATGCCACTGATCCATATTTTATCTACTTTCATTGGTTTTGTGACCAGGTCTACAGAGTAACAAACAAGGCAGTTATTTTGTCGACTGCTGTGAGAGTCGGGAACCTGAGGAGAATTTGAGGCTTTTATGAACCAGTCAACATCTTCCACCCTGCAGTCATAAGCGACAACAAACTCCACAGGGGTTTTTGCCCTTTCTAAAACTCTTGCGCTCTGTCTCCATGTACCTCTGTTTGTCTTTTCTTATTGATTCCTTTTTTTTATCTTCTTTTAGGTCTGCATCTTATTTGTGTTTTGCTGTTTATTTTTTCTATCTGGGTCATAATTTATTTCTGTCTCCGTTTGATTTGTGAAGGCTGTGTCCTCAAACGGAGAATCACTTGACTGTTTCAAGCGATATAACTCTAACATGATGACCAGTGGAACTGTCACAAAAATGAGAACAGATTTTTTTAAATCGCCACCTGTATACTCACTTTCAAAATCTATAAAGGCTTTAGACACATGGGGACAAAATTCCTAGCCTACTCTTTTTTTAAGGCATTTTCCAAGAATTGTCCTGTATTTAGCTCCGACCATTTTTTGTACCCCTAACCCTGACCAGGTTCCCTATTCCCTATTCGTCCCTAATCTCCTGAAGAAAAATATCATCACAGTCTGACGCTGGAGCTACCATTTTTAAAGTGGCTATGGTGCGTTCAGGGTGATAGTTGTATTGGATTGTTTTGAAGTCTACCCCAGCGCAAACGAGAACGACAGCTTCATGTTTATGCTGACGATAATGTATTTAAATGAAGACTTGTAAAACTGAGGAACTAGAAAACATCTGACAGAAAATAACAAAGTAACCATGACAGGAGGACAGGCAGTCACTATAGGAGACAACAGAAGAATCTGACATGGACGAAATGAAAATGACTGGCTTTTAACTGCTGGGGAGGTGATTGTGACATGATGGCCAGCTGAGGGAAAGTAGCTAATGAACAGATACATTTAAATGATCTAATAGGACACTTAAAGGATCTAACCTACTCAAAAGCTTGTGACTACCAATAAAATCAAAGGCTAAACCAATACATAAAGAACAAAACACAAGAAAGAAATAAGAATTTCAACACAAAAGAAGAAGGAACTGAGTACAGCAAAGTAGAAGTGTCAAACAAAATACATGACAGCAAACTATAATAATTAAAGTATACTTAAAGTGGAGGCAAAAGACCCATGTATCAAGACAATGATTTTCAAAAGGATACATTTTTGTCAAATTTTACCTAATCCTTTTCTCTTTGTTTTGGTCCCTTTGTAGCTAAGGGGGGATTCATTTATTTGCTTTTTCATCAACAATTTACCACTTTTCCACAGAGGCCAGATTCCTGATCAACAGAGTTGTCCTGTCAACAAAATCTACTTTCTGAGCTGTAGATCTCTGTAGCTCCCTTATAATTACTATAGGCCTTTGGCTGCTTCTGTGATTAATGCAGGACATCTATGTTTAGGTAGGTTGGAGGCTGCACTATACTATACTTCAGATAATGGATTGAACACTGCTGAAATATTTAGTTTAGTGTTTGTAATCTAAAACCACTTTCTTCTCCACAACTTTATCCCTGACCTACTGCTGTGTCCTTGGTCTTCACGATGATGATTGTTCTCTAATGTTCTCTAACAAACATCTGAGACTTCACAGAAGAGTAGTGTTTATACTGAGATTAAATTGGTCACAGGTGCTTCACTAATTAATTTATTTATTAAGGCATCTGCTTTCACTGGGATTTATTTAGAGCCAAAAGAGGAAAGTGGGCTGAATACAAATGCCCTTTACATTCTTCAGATTTTATTAATAAAAAGAATAATAATAAAATTAACTACCGGTCACATTGTTCTTCTGTAATACAGAAGTCTACAACATAAAATCTCAATAAAATACAATGAAGTTTATGACTATAATTTAATAAAAAGTGGAAAAAGTTACAGGGGTCTGAAGACATCGCACAACTCGGCATTTATCTGTAAAAGAAGACATTCATGAGCTTGTTGTATGGCCTAACACTCTCAAAAAAATCAATTACTAACATGTTTTATGACGGTTAGGTTAATTCCAGTTCATAGTAAATACATGCATTTGGAACAAGACAAATAAAACAGTGCTGTAAATTTGCTTGTGCAGTCAAGACGAGGATAAAAGAAAATACGGCGGTGATGAAGGAGCTAAATAAATCAAATACTGCAATCAAACATATTAAATCAGTGGCCATGGGTCATTGTTCTGAGTCTAAATGTAGATGTACAGATGGATCATGAAGAAAATTAAATTCATATATTAAAACAGAATTTGCCTACGTTCAAGAGCACTGAGCTCTACTATAAAATTGGACATCCATGAGTATTGAGATGACAGGCGGCCACTGTAGTATTCTCAAAGCTATTAAATACATTGTGTTCCAAATTATTATGCAAGTGATATTTTCTCAGATTTTCTTAAATGTTCAATGCAAATGATGATCAGTACAATTTTCAAGTCATGAACTATTACAGTATAAATCAAATTTTACTGAACAAACCTCTCAATGAGAGCAATATTTTTTTCAAAAAAAAAAAAAACTCAAAATGCACTGTTCCAAATTATTATGCACCGCAGATTTTCAAAATGGATTATAAAGAACTGAAAACGGTCATTCTTCAAATGTTCAGCATTAAGTGGTCACATTTACTAAAATCAAAAGCTATTTCAATGTAAAACATCTTAACAGATCGAGTCACATGTTAACATTGGACCCCTTCTTTGACATCACCTGCACAATTCTTGCATCCATTGAACTTGTGAGTTTGTGGATAGTTTCTGCTTGAATTTCTTTGCAGGATGT